>JAREIS010000507.1:0-273044 GCA_030060385.1 Muscicapa striata striata | reverse complement strand
AAAATATTTACAAAATAAATTTAAAAATTATTTTAAAAACTAAAATAAAATAAAAATGTTAATAAAATTTTTAAAAATTAAAAAGAAAAAAAGATTTTAAAAACACAATTATAAAAAAAAGAACCAAAAAAAAGGAAAAAAGAATTAAATTTTTAAAAATAATAAAATAACATAAAGAAAAATAAATAAATAAATTTTTTTAAAAGTTAAAAAAAATAAAAAAAAACAAAATTTTAAAAATAAATAAAATAAAAAATATTAAAAAAATTTAAAATATTTTTTACAAAATAAAATAAATTTTAAAAATTTAAAAATAAAAAATTTAAGAAATTAAAAAGTAAATAAAACAAAATTTAAAAATTTTAAAAATAAAAAAAAAAAATTTTTTAAATTTTAAAAAATTAAAATAAAAAGTTTAGATAATAATAAAAATATTTTAAAAATAAATTTTTAAAATATTACAAAAAATAATACAAAATTTGAAAAAAAAAATAAAATAAAAAATTAAAATAAAAGAATTTGAAAAATAAAATTACTACAAAAAAAGCAAATAAAAAATAAGTAAAATAAAATTTTTAAAAGTAAAAAAAGAAATTTAAAAAAATTAAAAATAAATACATTTTTTAAGAAACTTAAATAAATAAACCAAAGAAATAATACAAATAAGAAATTTTAAAATTAATTTAAATTATAAAAAAATTAATTTTAAAAATAAAATAAAAATGATAAAAACCAAAAAACTTAAAAATCTCAAAAAATTTTAAAAAATAAAATTAAATTTAAAAAAATTTTAAAGTTTTAAACTTAAAAAATTTTTGAAATTTTTTTAAAAATTAAAAAATATATCAAAAAAAAAGTTCAAAAACTAAAAAATATTAAAAATGCAATAAATTTTTAAAAATATTTATAAAAATAATATAAAATTAAAAAAACAAATAAATAAGTAAAATTTAAAGAAATTAAAAATAAATTTACATATAAAATTAGTATAAGGAAAAAAACCCCAAATAAAATAAAAAATAAATTAAATAAATAAATAAAATTTTTTAAAATTAAATAAATTTTTTTAAATTAATAAATTTTTTAAAAAATAAATGAATTTAAAAAAATTAAAAATAAATAAAAAATTTAAAATTGAAATAATTTGAAAAATAAATTAAAAATAATTTAAAAATGAAAATTAAAAAATGAAATTTAAAAAGAAAATTACAAAAACAAATAAAATTTAAAAATTTTAAAACTAAAAAATTTTAAAATTTTTTTAAAGTTAAATTAAAAATTAAAATAAAAAGCTTAAAAAATAAAAAATATTTACAAAATAAATTTAAAAATTATTTTAAAAACTAAAATAAAATAAAAATAAACAAGTTAATAAAATTTTTAAAAATTGAAAAGAAAAAGGATTTTAAAGACACAATTATAAAAAAAAAAGAACCAAAAACAAAGGAAAAATAATTAAAATTTTAAAAATAATAAAATAACATAAAAGAAAAATAAATAAATTTTTTAAAAAAATTAATAAATAAAACAATTTTAAAAAAGTAAAAAATTGAAAAAAGAATAAAATAAAAAATAAAATAAATAAATTTTAAAAAATAATTAAAATAAAACAGATAAAAAATAAAAAATAAAATAATTTTTTAAAAATTTTTAAAATAAAAAATAAAATAAATAAAATTCTAAAATTTAAAAAATAAAAAAAATTTAGATGTTTAAAATTAAAAAAAAGTTAAATATAAAAACCTTAAAAAATAAAAAATATTTTAAAAAATAAACTTTAAATTTTTTTAAAAATATAAAATAAAAATAAACAAATTAATTTTAAATAATTGAAAGCAAAAAATTTAAAAATTAAATTATGAAAAGAAAAAAACAAAATATAAAATTATATAAAATTAAAAAAATAATTAAATTTAAAAAATAAAGAAAACAATTTTAAAAAGTAAATAAATTTTTAAAAATAAAATAAAAAAATAAAAAATAAAAAATAAAAAAGTTTAGAAATAAAATAATAAATTAAAAATAAATAAATAAAATTCATTTAAAAATAAAATTAATAATAAAAAAATAATAAAAAATAAATAGAATTTTAAAAATTAAAAAATTAAAAAATTAGAAAATTAATGAAATAGAATTTTCAAATTTTAACATTAAGAAAACATTTTTAAAATTTTCTAAAAAGTAAAAAAATTTAAAATAAAAAAGTTTTAAAACTAATAAAAAATATTTAAAAATAAACTATATTTCAAAAATTTTTTAAAAATATATAAAATAGAAATAAACAAAGAATATAAGATGTATAAAAAATAAAAAAAAAATTTTAAAAAAGCATTAAAGACAAACCAAATAAACTAAAAAAATAAGTAAAATAAATAAAATTTAAACAATAAAAAAATAAAATAAACTATTTTAAAATTAAAAAAAAAAAAATTTATATTAAATTAGTAAATAAAAGTTTAGAAAAAATTAAAAATTAATAAATAAATTAAATTAAAATTTTAAATAAAAAATTAAAATAATTTTAAAAAATGAAATAAATAAAAATAATAAAAAATAAAAATTAAAAATATAATTCAAAAATTAAAGAAATTTAAAAATAAATAAAATAAATACAATTAGTAAAATTTAAAAATTGAAGAAAAAATTCGATTTTTTTTAAATTATAAAGAAAGAAAAAAATTTTTTTTAAATATAAAGTAAAATAAAACTAAAATTAAGAAATACAGAAATAAATTTTTTAAAAATTTGAAAAAAAAAATTAATAATAAAATTATTTAAAAAAAAAAAAATTCAGCCTTATTCCCGGTTTTTTAAACGTTTCTCTAAACCCAAAAACCACACAATAGCTGCTCCCCGGCACCCAATAGGAGCAGCCGGTCCCCCGGCGCCGCTCCAGCTCGCTTACCAGCCAGTCAAGTCGCCCAGGGTGCGGCCCGCGTTCCTGCTCACCGCGCGGGTCCCTCACTGCCCCTCAGGCGCTCCTCAGATCAAACACTGCCCGAGGCACGCCCAGCGCACGCAATTTATAGCCCACGGCCGGCCAGCCCAGCCAATCACAGTCCGCGGCCGCGCCGGCCCGGCCAATGACAGCCCGAGGCAGCGCCGGCCCGGCTCATCCCAGCACGCCTGTTCCCCCTCAGGTCCGCTTCGCGGCCGCCCGCAGTTCCCCTCAGGCCCGCCCCCGTGGCTCCGCCCGCTGCCCGCCCTGTCCCCGTTTCCCTGGCGGAACTCCCGGCCGCGACCTGAACGGGGAGTGCCGCCCGCCCTTTCCAAACCGCAGCAGCAGCAGCTCCTGCCAAGGGTGTAGCAGCGGAGCCAGGGCTACGGGAGCAGCGCCTCAGGCAAACGCGGGAGCGGCTCCGCGATTCTGCGGGCTGAGCTGGGCGGGGCCGCGCCCGGACAGAAGGGGCGGCTGTGATTGGACAGGGCAGAGAAAGGCCGGCCGGGATTGGCGGAGTTTGGAAGCAGGGGGGCTGCCGCATTTTGTGGGAATTTTTGGGAATTTTTTTGGATTTTTTGAGATTTTCTAGGGGGATTTTTAAGGGATTTTTACGGGGGTCTCGGTGGTTTTTCAGGGCCGCTCTATCCATCCCGCTCCGTCTCGGTGGTTTCTTCCGGCCGCTCTATCCATCCCGCCCCGTCTCGGTGGTTTCTTCCGGCCGCTCTATCCATCCCACTTCGTCTCGGTGGTTTTTTTCCGGCCGCTCTATCCATCCCGCTCCGTCTCGGTGGTTTCTTCCGGCCGCTCTATCCAGCCCTCTCCGTCTCGGTGGTTTCTTCCGGACGCTCTGTCCATCCCGCTCCGTCTCTGTGGTTTATTCCGGCCGCTCTATCCATCCCGCCCCGTCTCGGTGGTTTCTTCCGGACGCTCTATCCATGCCGCTTCGTCTCGGTGGTTTCTTCCGGCCGCTCTATCCATCCCGCTCCGTCTCGGTGGTTTCTTCCGGCCGCTCTATCCATCCCGCTCCGTCTCGGTGGTTTCTTCCGGCCGCTCTATCCATCCCGCCCCGTCTCTGTGGTTTCTTCCGGCCGCTCTATCCATCCCGCTCCGTCTCGGTGGTTTCTTCCGGACGCTCTATCCATCCCGCTCTGTCTCGGTGGTTTCTTCCGGACGCTCTATCCATGCCGCTTCGTCTCGGTGGTTTCTTCCGGCCGCTCTATCCATCCCGCCCCGTCTCGGTGGTTTTTTTCCGGCCGCTCTATCCATCCCGCTCCGTCTCGGTGGTTTTTTCCGGCCGCTCTATCTATCCCGCCCCGTCTCGGTGGTTTCTTCCGGCCGCTGTATCCAGCCCTCTCCGTCTCGGTGGTTTCTTCCGGCCGCTCTATCCATCCCGCCCCGTCTCGGTGGTTTCTTCCGGACGCTCTATCCATCCCGCCCCGTCTCGGTGGTTTTTTCCGGCCGCTCTATCCATCCCGCCCCGTCTCGGTGGTTTCTTCCGGCCGCTCTATCCATCCCGCCCCGTCTCGGTGGTTTCTTCCGGCCGCTCTATCCATCCCGCCCGTCTCGGTGGTTTCTTCCGGCCGGTCTATCCATCCCGCTCCGTCTCGGTGGTTTCTTCCGGCCGCTCTATCCATCCCGCCCCAACTCGGTGGTTTCTTCCGGCCGCTCTATCCATCCCGCTCCGTCTCGGTGGTTTTTTCCGGCCGCTCTATCCATCCCGCCCCGTCTCGGTGGTTTTTTCCGGCCGCTCTATCCATCCCGCCCCGTCTCGGTGGTTTTTCCGGCCGCTCTATCCATCCCGCTCCGTCTCGGTGGTTTCTCCCGGCCGCTGTATCCATCCCGCTCCGTCTCGGTGGTTTTTTTCCGGACGCTCTATCCATCCCGCTCCGTCTCGGTGGTTTCTTCCGGCCGCTCTATCCATCCCGCCCCGTCTCGGTGGTTTTTTTCCGGCCGCTCTATCCATCCCGCCCCGTCTCGGTGGTTTCTTCCGGCCGCTCTATCCATCCCGCCCGTCTCGGTGGTTTTTCAGGGCCGCTTTATGCATCCCGCCCCGTCTCGGTTGTGCCTCGGGGCCGCTCTATCCATCCCGCCCCGTCTCGGTGGTGCCCCGATAAGGAGATTTATCGGCTATTTGGAGAGAATTTTGCAGCCTTTTTTGGGGTGATTTTGGCGGGATTTTGGAGGGATTTTGGAGGGATTGGGAAAGATAACCCAAAAAACCTCAAAGTAATAATAATAATAATAATAATAATAATAATAATAATAATAATAATAATAATAATAATAATAATAATAATAATAAAACAAAAAAAAGCCCCTTTAATACCCGCCAAAACAACCTTATGAAAACCCCAAAAACCTGCAAAGCCGCTTTAAAAACTCCAGAATTACTCCCAAAAACTCCTTTAAAAATCCGTTTAAAAACTGCAAAAATCCCATATAAAACCTCCTAAAAAAACCCCCCAAAAAAACCCCAAAAAACCAGAAAGCCCCAAAATTATGCGAAAAAACCCAAAAATCATCTTTAAAGAACTCCCAAACCCTTTTAAAAACCAGAGGGGGGCCACGGCAGTCACGAACCCCGGGGCGCGGGGTTAGGTGGGCATCAGCAATCGAGCCCAGCTGGCGGGTACCTGCAGTACCGCGCTGTGCCCACAAGGCGGCAGCACTGCCGGGGCGCCGCCTCGGGGCTGCCTGCAGTACCGCGCTATGCCCACAAGGCGGCAGCACTGCCGGGGCGCCGCCTCGGGGCTGCCTGCAGTAGCGCGCTGTGCCCACAAGGCGGCGATGTGCGGGCGGCGTTGAGGGGGCAGAGCCGGGGCTGGGGCGCGGGTCATGGGCGGGGCTGGGGGCGGGCCGCAGGGTGACTGACGGGGAGAGGGCAGGGTCAGTGCCGGGCTAAACCCTCAAAAACCCCCCCAAAAAACACTTTGGGGAAGTTGCGGATCGGGGACGCGGAGGGGATTGGGGGATACACGGAAATGTGGGGGCTACTGAGGGATTGGGGGGTTGGACGATATTGGGGTGACTGCGGAGACTGGGGCATAATGGATTTCTGGGGGAACAGAGAGATTGAGGGATACTGGGGTGTCAGGGATAATGGAGAGAATGGGGAGTTGGAGGATTCTGTGGGGACTGGAGGAGCTGGGGATTACTGGGGGGATTGGGCAATACAAGAGGGACTGGAGAAGCTGGGGAACTGGGGGGATACTAGTGGGCCTGGGGGTACTGGAGGATGCTGGAGGACTGGGGGATGCTGGGGGATACTGGAGGGACTGAGGAATTGCAGGGACTATTGAGGGGTTACTCAAGGTTCCTGGGGGGAACTGGGGAAAGGGAGGGACTGGAGGATACTGGGAGGACTGGGCCATTGGGAGGACTTGGAGGGCTGGGAGTACCAGGGGATTGGGGATTGATGAGAACGACTGGGGAACTGGGGGATACTGGGGATTTGAGGGGTTGGGAGTCACTAGGAGGCCTGAGAGATTAGGGGCACTGAGGGTACTGGAAGTGACTGAAGGACTGGGGGGATGGAGGATTATTGGGAGTTATTGGGGGGCTGAGAGATTGGGGCCACTGGGGGTACTGGAAGTGACTGAAGGATTGGGGGGATGGAGGATTATTGGGGGTTATTGGGCGAGCTCCCGAAACACCCCCGGCCCCCGCTCCGCCAGCGCCCCGGCAGGTGCAGGCGCGCCCCGGGCAGATCCCGCCCCGCCAAGCCCCGCCAAGCCCCGCCCCCGTTGCCATCGCAGCCGCTGTGGCGGGAGCTGAGGCCCCGCCCCCAAGGCGGAAGCTCTGTGGCGGGAGCGGAGCGCGGTGAGAGCGGGCCGGGGCCGGGGACAGAGCCGGGGACAGAGCGGGGGGCTGCGGGGAGGACGGTGCGGAGCCGGGCTGGGGAGGCACCGAGGGCAACGCGATATCGTGGGGAGCCCGAACAAAGGGCGCTAGCCGCGCGGCGGGATCATGGAGGGGAGCTGGGACAAAGAGGGGGCACTGGGGTGACACTCGGGAGTCTCATGGCAGAGCGGTGTGCTCTAGGGGAACACTGCGAGGACTCAGCCCGGGGCAGGGTGGGGGGACCGTAGGCGCCAGGAAAGCCCTCCTGGTGGGCGGTGACTCATCTACCCCCAGTTTGTGGATCATAGGGCGACCCCTTTCCACCTCCACCCCGAATTTTTGGGGCCCAGGAGTGACCCCCTTTTCCCCCACTTTTTGGGCTGCGTGGTGACCCCTCTCTCTCAACCGTTGTGTCCCAGGAGTGACCCCATTTCCCTGCGGAATTTTCTGTCCCGATGGCGAGGGGTGAGCGAGAGACACTGCTGGAGGTGCACCTGGCGCTCCCGGACGAGCAATTCCATAGTCTGAAGTTCCTGCTAGAAGGGCAAATTCCTGCCGGGCTTCTGCTCCCGGCATCACGCCCCGAGTTGTGCCGGATCCTCCTCCAGCGCTTCCCGGGGAATTCCCTGCGTGTGACGGCCGGGATCCTGCGGCAGCTCGGCCGCCTCGACCTCATCCAGCGCTTCCAGCTGCCCCTGGAAGAGCAAATCCCAGAGAAAACTCCCCGGGAACCTAGCGGGAACACCCCCAAGGTGAGGGGGGACCCCACTTCAGGATGTTGTCCTGGTGCAATTCCAGCTCCACCGGTGAATCCCCGGCGCTTGACGGAAAAGGATTTGATGCAAATCGCCCGAAGACTGGGAAAAGAGTGGCAGGAAGTGGGAATCCTACATCTTGGGCTGGAGCGGAGCCGGCTGGAGCAGATCCAGGAGGAAAATCCTGGCAATCCTGTCCTGTGGAATTTCGAGATGCTGCGGGAGTGGCGGCAGCGGGAGCGACAGGAGGCTACAGTGTCCCAGCTGCAATCCTGCCTTGAGCACGCCCGGCTTGATCCCGGAATCCTTGACTTCCTCCGGAGCCTCCAGGAAGATTGAGGGACCCCAAACCCCATTTAATTACCAAATTAATACCAAATTTGTATAGAATTTGGACCATTAAATGCTGTTTTATTCCATGAGTGTGGAATTTTGGTATCAAGCACCAAGAACTTCTGTCTTTAGTCCTGATTTAAAGATTCCAGAAGGAAGTCTAGGCTCTGCTCTGCTTCTTCAGGGATGGAGGCAGCTGGTTTTGTGGTACGCTCCCAAGAGTTTCTCAGGTGCTGACCCTTGGAAGATCTCCTTCCTTACAAATTCCAACCTCTGGAGCTTCAAGAAGTCATGAGAATGCCAGGAGAGTCACAAGGCCACTACATCCTGATCCCAGAATGCACAACCTCCTCTGGAGCTGCCAGGGGAATTGAGGAACCCCCTACACCCCAAACCTCATTTTATGGGGTGGGGTTATATCAAATTATTATCAGATCAGGACCATTAAAAGTTGTTTTATTTTTATTCCATAAGTGTGGTATTTTGGGGTTGTTTCTGATTTTTGGATGTGGGGAGGAAATCAAGGCTCTGCTCCTATTCCCCAGGGATGGGGGGCACGTTTTGGAGTCTTTCTCAGGGGTTTTTGGGAGTGCTCACAGATCCCATCCCAATTCCTGGATCTCATCCAGGAAGAAGTCCAGGTCCTGGCGGGTGACAGCAGGATTGGTGATAATCTGCCGGAAGAAGTTGACTCGGGATCCATGGGGTTGATATCCCACCATCATGGAGCCCCTCCGGATCATCTTTTCCTTGATGGCTGGGGCCACCTAGGGGGAAACACCATTTCGGGAGGATTTTGTTTTTATGTTTGGGTTATTTTTTGGGGATTTGGAGGGCTGTTAGGGGATGGAATCTGGAATTCTCACCTTTCCCAGTTTGTCCCAGAATTCTGGGGAGCTGTCCTGGCCCCTCAGGCTGGGTGGGATGAACCAGAAGCAGAGGTTGAGGAATTCTGGCTGTGGGGAGAGGAAAAGGAAGGAGAACATGGCCATTCACCCAATTCCCAGAATTTGATGAGGATTCAGACCTCCAAGAATTCAGCCATGTGTATTTAATTGTCTGGGATTGGAACCTGCAGAATTTAATCCTCCAGGATTTAAACCTCCAAAATGGAAATTTCCAGGATAATTTAAAACTCCAGGATTATTTAAATCTCTGGGATTTAAATTCCAGGATTTAAATCTTCAGGGTTTCAGCCTCTGGGGTTAATCCTCAGGGATTCAAAACTCTGGAGAATGATTTAAAACCTCCAGGATTAAGACCTCTGGACTTCCAATCTCCAGGATTTCAGACTCTGGCATTTAACCTCTGGGATTTTTCCTCAGGGATTTAAATCTCCAAGATTTAGACTTCTGGGACAATTCAAACCTCTGACATTTCAGCCTCTGGGATTGAAAACTCTGGATTTTAAACCTTGGGGATTCAAACCTTTGGGATTAATCCCCTGGGAGTTAAACCTCCAGGATTATTTAAATCTGCAGCATTCCAACCTCCAGGACTCTCAGGTGTCCACATCCCTTCCCCATCCCACATTCCAGCATCATCCCTACCTCCATCACCAGCTGGAATCCCTCCCTCCTCTTCACCTGCTCCAACAGATACCTGGGGGGAACAAAGTGCTGAAGGCCCGTGTGGGAGGGCGGAGGGTCCCCCCGGGGCCGAGGCTCACCGAGTGGCAGCGAACGCCCGCTCCACACGCCGCGCCAGCCCCTGCGTCCCCACAGCTTTCCAGAGCATCCAGAGCTTGAGGCCGTCGGCGCGGCGGCCACACTGGGGGCTCTTGTCCCCTGTGTCCAGGGACACGTCGTAGAACTTGTCCCGCTGGAACAGGTATGTGGCCCCCACGCCATGGCAATGCTGCAGGAGCCCCTGGAAGGGGCAGGGGGGCACCCAAGATTAATGAGGGAGCCCGGGAGGCGTCCCAGGGGCAGGAATTCAGGATGGGGGCACCTACGGAGCTGTCATGGAGCAGAAATGCCGAGCACTGCAACCCCACCATCAACAGCTTGTGGGGGTTCCAGGTCACCGAGTCAGCTCTAGGGGGAGGGGAGAACAGCAGAGTTTAGGGTGCCCTGTGGGCAAAAGGGGATCCCCAAAAACTCGGAGCGGGAGGGGTGGGAGCCTTTTTGGGGGGCAGGGGGAGGGACACACCTGTGGATGCCAGCAAGGAGGTGATGGAGCTGGGGGGACAGGAGGGCGCTGCCTCCCCATGCTGCCTGCAGGGAAAGAGGGATCAGCGCCCACATGGGGACCCTTGGCCCCCCCAAACCAGGGACCCCCCTGAACTCACATCCACATGCAGCCACAGCCCGTGGCGGGCACAGACATCGGCGATGGCGTCCAGCGGGTCGAAGCTGCCCAGGACAGTGGTGCCACTTGTGGCACACACAAAGAGGGGCTCCGAGCCCTGGGGGGGATTAGGGAGGGGCCTGGGCATGTTGGAGGTGCCAGGGACATGGAAGGGGGTAGAAGGCAGGGGGCACAGGGAGCTGAAGATGGCCAGGATGGTGGCACAGACAAAGAAGGGACTCCATGTCCTAGGGGGGATTTGGGGGACCTTTGGGAGGGGTCGAGATCTGCAGGGGGTTGAGGGGGATTTGTAGAGGGTGTGAGGGGTTTTGGGGGGACCTGGGGAGACTTGAGGGGGATTTGGGGATAGGGGACAGGGGGACACAGAGAGCTGAGGGTGCCCAGGATGGTGACACAAACCAAAAAAGGACTTCAAGTCCTGAGGGAACATTTGGGCAAGCTTTGGGGGCAGTTTGGAGGGGATCTGGAGAGGTCTTGGTTGATCTAGGAAGGCTTGGGGGATTTGGGAGATAGGCAACAGTGGGGCACAGAGGGTCAAAGCTGGCCAGGACAGTGGCACAAAAAAAAGAAAGGCCTCTGAGCCCTGGGTAGGCATCTGGGGGGACTTTGAGGAGGCTCAGGGTTGGGGGGGGTTGGAGGATACAGGGGGACACTGGGGGTGCAGGAAACAGGGTTCAGAGGACTTTGGGGCAGACAGGGGAGTTTAAGGGGGACAAGAGGCCTGGGAAGGACAGGGGACATTGGGTGCATTGGAGGGCTGAAGGGACAGTGTGGGGAGGCGCTGGAGATTCAGGTTATTTGGGGGGGACATCAGGGAGATTTGGAGAGACACTGCGGAACATTGGGGGACATGGGGGGGTTTTGTGGACTTGGGAAGAGCTTTGGGAACATTGGATAGGCTTTGGGGACTTAGAGGGGGACACGGACTTGGAGGGAGCTTTGGGAACACTGGGAAGGCCACTGGGGACACCGGGAGGGCTTTGGGGACATCAGGGTGCAGCCTCTCCCAACCTCAGCTTTCACCCTCTGGATCTCCTTCTCCAGCTCTTCTGGGATCATCTTCCCCCTGAGGGGAAGGGACAAGGATGGAGACACGGAGGGACCCCCTGACCTGAGGCCCCCCGGGACATCCCAGCACCCACCTCTCATCTGTCCGCACCAGGTGAACGTTGTCTGTGCCAATTCCCAGGAGAGCAGCTCCTTTTAGGATGGAATAATGGCTCTGGCCAGGAAAACAGGAGTAGGATTGGGGGGACCCCAGGAACCAGATTGTGGGTAACCTCAAAGACCAGACTTGGTAAATTTTGGGTAATTTGAGGGACCAGACTTGGGATGACCCCAGATTTTGGGTAATCTGAGGGACCAGACTTGGGGTGACCCCATAATTCAGATTTCAGGGTGATCCCATGGATCAGGTTTAGGGCAACATCCAGGATCAGCTTTGGGGTGACACCAGGATCAGGTATTGGGATGACCCCAGGATCTGGTTTTATGGGGATCCCCACAGGATGAGGTTTTGGGGTGACTCCAGGAATAAGGTTTGGAATTGACCCCATTTATCAGAACTGGGATTACCCTGAGGATCAGGTTTTGGGGTGACCCCGAGCCCCCCATTCCCACCTCCTGGGATGCAAACAGGGCCAGGCGAGGCAGGTCCCAGTTCCCTTTGCTCCGGCTCTCTGGGAAACGCTGGAATCGCGCTACATTCATGGCCAACATGTTGGACATAGAGCCCCCTGCTCAGGGACAAGGCCCTCCGTGTCACCCCTGGGCCACCACGGACAGGCTGCCAGCGGGAGAGGGGGGACAGGGATAACGCTCAGGAAGAGTCTGGGATACCAGGAGCGAAGATCCCGTCGCCGCTGCTCCACCCCACGAGCTCCCGGAGCTTGGCCAGGACCTGCTCCTCCATCAGCACTAGCACCGGGGCCACCTCGTACGTGTATCTGGAAGGGCCCGGCAGGAGTGGGAGGGCTCCCCTCGCCCTGAAACCTCAGAACCCCAAACACCTTCCCCCGCAGCCTCAGCACCCCAAAATCCTCCCACTCAGCACCCAAAACCCTCTCCCCACAAAGCCCACTCCATCAGCACCAGCACTGGGGGGTACAACAGGGGAGTCAGGATAGGATTTTTGAGGGTCTTCTCTCATTTGGGCTCCTCAACACCCCCAAAGCCCTCCCTCCAAACCTCAGCACCCCAAAATCCTCCCCCAGCACCTCCCACTCCATCAGCACCAGGGGTTCCTCGCAGGCGGATCTGGGGGAGGGGGGTCACAACAGGTTTTTGTGGGTCCCCCCACCCGTCAGCCCCCATTTGGGGGTGTCGGGGGCTCACGGGCTTGTGTTGAGGGTCTCGGTGAGGAACCGCCCGGCCAGGGCGTGGTGGTCGAGCCCCGAGAAAAGCTGGTTGAAGAACCGGGGGTGACCTGGGGGGACACAGGGACATGGAGTGGTCAGGGGAGGATATGGGAGGGACAGAGAGAGATATGGAAGGGAATGGGGGAAATGACAGGGGGACACATGAGAGGGTTGGGGGTGGCACTCGGGAAGGTAAGGGAAGGACCTGGGAAGTTCAGAGGGGACATGGGGGGATCATAGGGAGACTGGGGAGATGGGGGCGAGGGGGGGGGACATGGAGGGCAGAATGGGGGAGTGGGAGGAAATGGGAAAATTGTGGGGCAGGAGGGATACAGGGGAATCAGGGGTGACACAGGAGTGACGTGGAGGGACATGGGGGAATCAGGGGTGGGTAGGGAGCTGTACTGGGCCTGTACTCCTGTGTACTGGTGTGCACTGGTGTGTATTGGGAGCGCACCAGTGCGGACGCTGAGGCGCAGCACGTCCCGGCAGCGCTGCAGCAGCCGCTCCTGCCCTTCCCCTTCGCTCCGCAGCTCCAGATCCAGCAGCTCCCGCAGCTCCTGCGGCTCCTTCCAGTCACACACCTGGGAATGCGCTGCGAGTGACTGGGAGCGACCGGGAACAGGACTGGAAACCGCAGAGGGAATGGACTGGGAATGGCATTGAAAATGGGACTGGGACTGGGACTGGGACTGGGACTGGGACTGGGACTAGGAATGGGACTGGACTGCAAACAGAATGGGGAATGGGAATGAGAATGGGGCTGGAAGTGGGATTGCAAATGGGACTGGAAATGGAAACAAGATTGGGAATGAGACTGGAAATGAGAATGGGACTGCAACTGGGATTTATTCCCAATCCCAGTCCCACTCTCAATCCTGTTCTCAGTGTAAAATTGGGGATGGGATTGGGAATGGGAACAAGACTAGAAATGGGAATGGGACTGAGAATGGAATTGGGAATGGGACTGGCTATTGGAACAGGATTGGAAGTGTGACTTGTACTAGGAACAGGATTGGGAATGGGACTGGAAACCGGGATTCAGAATGGGAATGGGACAGGGAAAGGAGCAATATTGTGACCCGCACCCCCTTCAATGTCAGCTTCTAGTCACACACCTGGGAATTCCTGGGAATAGGATTGGGAATGAGAATGGGATTGGGACTGGGAATGACTGGGAATAGAACAGGCAATAGGGAGACACTGGGGACTCCACCCCCTCCCAGGGGACTATTTCCAGTCACATACCTGTGGGGACAGGAATGAGATCAGGACTGAGATTGGGGTGGGAAATGGGAATGGGATGGGTTGGGATTGGGGACCCCCACCCTCCCAGATGCTCTGGTGTCCCAACCTTCTGTGTCACATCCGTGCTCTTCCGCACACCCTCCTCCAGCAGGATCTGGAACACTTCCTGAAGGAATTCCTCCCCAGCAGCGATGTCCAGGCCGGGATCATCCAGTGGGATGCTGTCCCAAATCCCAGAGGGCTCAGCCATGGCAGGACAACACAGGAAGACCCTGAAATGGGCTGGGAGGGACCTCAGGGATTGGCAGAAGGTGACGGGATGGGGGATCCCAGGATGAGTTTCTCCTAGAAGGAGATAATCCTTGGATAAAGTGATCCTGGTTTTCCTGGGATAAGGTGGCCCCAGAGGGAGGTGATTGTGGGATAAGGATCTCCTGAGATAAAGTTCTCTCAGGATGAAATTCTCCTGGGATAAGGTGATTATGTTAGTTTGGAATGAGGTAGTTCTCGGATAAGATGATTGCAAAATTAGGTGATCCCAGGATGGGTTTCTCTGGGGATCAGGCTCTGTGGACTCAGGTGTTCCCAGCTCCTCTCACCTCTGCCAGCTGGAATTTTCCGGGATGAGGTGCTGTCAGGCCCAGGTTCTCCTGGGATGAGGTGACTCTGGGACCAGGTGATCGCGGGACCAGGTGATCCCAGAATTAGGTGCTCCCAGGAGAAGCTTTTCTTGGGATCGGGCTCTCTCAGCTCCTCTCTCTCCCTTCCCCAGAATGGAATTTTCCTCTGGGCACGTCACCAAGGGGCAAGGAGCAAAGTCCAAGATTCAGGAAGGGTTCTGGGGACAGGGGGGGCAGGGTCAGGACTGTATCCCTGGATCCGTGGGAAGTGAGAAGAGTGGTGACCCCATATGTCCTCCCATTCCCAGTGTCCTCACAACCTATTCCCAGTGTGGCCCCCCACCCATTCCCAGGGTCCTCAAACCTATCCCCATTGTCTCCCCTGTCCACAGTTTATTCCCCACCTGTCCCTGGTGTCCCCTCATCGTTCCCAGCGTTGTGTCCCCACCCGTGTCCCCCTTGTCCCCAGTGTCCCCACACCCACTCCCAGTGCACTTCATTCCCAGGTTCCCCCCCAATCCCAGTGCCCCATTTCCAATATGGCCCTCAGTTCCCAGACCACTGGCCACGGGAAGGGCGAGTACCTGCTCCGGGGTTGGGGTGGCAATAAAGGGAGGCACAGGAAAGGAGGGGACCAGCCCCCAAAAGGGGTCATGGGGGAGACCCCAAAAGAAGGGATCATAGTGGGGGGCGTCCAAAGGAGGTTGTAGTAGGGGGCTCCCAAAGGCGGGTGGCGAGTGGGGGCAGCGGGACAGAGGATTGTCGGGTGGGAGGGTATCAGTCCCGCTGCCGGGGCGCCGGGGTAGTTGGGGGTGAGGTCGGGCCGTAGTCGGTCCCGATCTCGGTGAGTCAGGGGGGATCGAGGGAGTGGATCCCTCTCCTGGGGGTGGGTCAGGGAAGGTCGGGGGCTCTCGGAGGGGTTCAGGCCGCGCCGTTGCCGTGGCAACTGCCCTCAAGCACGATGGCGGCGCAGAGCGCGGCGTCACGCCGCCACTGCGCGCGTGCGCAAGGCAATCTTCACTTCCGCCCGGCTCCCGGCGGCCCCGGAAGCGGCGGCGGGGGCGGGGGTTTCCGCTTCCGGGTGGCGGGGGCGGGGGGGCGGCGGGGCCGGGTTCGGTCGGAGCGCGGAGGGGCCGCGGCAGGTACGGACTGATCCCCCCATGACACCCCCGCGGGACCTTCCGGCACCCTCGGGGCCACCTTGACCCCGCCCGGCACCGGGGGGCCGTTCCCACCGGGGATGGGAGGAGGGGAACGGGCTATGGGTGGGAGGGGGATGGGGAGGGATTGGGGGGAGGTCCCTAACGGGAGAGGCGGCCCCGATTCCTGGTGTGGCCCCTCCCGGCGTGAGCCTCCCCAGGCCTTTCCCCGGTTGTGGCCCCTCCCCGGGACACCGCCGCTGGGACCCCCCCGGTAACTCTCCCTTGCCTTCCCTGGGATCTTCCCGGTGTGACCGACCCCCCGTGCCCTCCCCCTCCCCGGTAAGCCCCGGGTGTGACCCCCCTGTGTCACCTCCCCAACCACCGCAGGTTACAGACTCCCCCGGGATCCCCCAGAATCGTCCCCACCTCCCCCTGTCCTGGGATCCCCCCTAGAGTCACCCACCCCGGGACTCGCTTTTTCCTCCTTCCCCAGGAACATCTTCTGTTCCAGGAATGTCCCCCCGGGTACCATCCTGTCCTGGGATACACCAACACATTACCCGCGGGGATGTCGCTGTTTACCCCGCACCCCGAGGTCTTTCCCTTTGGGCCCCCCTTTCACCCCCCCATTTTCCCACTGTTTCCCCCCCAGGCGGATCCCCCTGGATTCACTTCTGTCCCCGCAGATCCAGCACCCGCCCAGCTCGGGGGGTCCCGGCTTTGGGGGGGGGGCCCGGCCCTGTGTCCCCCCCCTTCCTGCCCCAGTGGCCCCCCTGGCAGGAGGAAGAGGAGGAGGAGGAGGAGGAGGAGGAGGAGGAGGAGGAGGAGGAGGAGGAGAAGGAGGAGGAAGAATGGCGGCGCCGTGGCGGGTACTGGAGCCCGCCCAAAAATCCATAAAAATTTACTGATCCCACCTTTTCTTACCCCAAACGAGCTTTACCTGGGCGAGAAGTAAGGCCAAAGGCTCCCACAGCATGGCTCAGGTAATGAGCCCCCACCCCCTGCATCCTGACACCCCCAGGCCCAGGAATTTGGGGGAACAACGGCTCCAAAAAAATGGGAAAAGGGAAAAGAAGAGGGGGAGAGAGCTGGAGCTGGAGCTTCCCTCCCCCTGTGCCAGGGTGGGGGGTGCCTCCCCATCCCCCCATCCTTCTCCAGGGAGATATTCCAGGATTATCCCTGTTTTCCCCAAGATTATCCTGATTTTCCCCAGAAATATCCTGAATTTTTCCCTTAGCCCTGAGGGCCTCACAAAAGGAAGTTCAAGATGCCCCTCCGCACTTGGGGTTCTTCCCAGGATTATCCCAAAATTTCCACGGTATTGTTCGAAATTTTTCCCAGGATTATCCCAGTTTTCCCCAGGATGTCCCAAATTTCCCTGGTAGCCTTTAGGGCCCCAATAAAGACAGGTTAGTAGTTCAGTAGGTGGTTTGGGGGTGTCTTTGCCCCCCTCCACCTTCCCCTCCACATTTTTGGGGTTTTTCCAGAGTTATTCCTGAATTCTCCCAGTTTCTACTGGAATTGTCCTAGTTTTCTCTGGGATAATCCTAATTATCCCCAGGATTATCTTGAAGTTTCCTGTTTTCCATTAGATCATTTCTGAGCTGGAAGAAGGGGTTTCAGACCCTAAACACACCTTGGGGTCTTCCCAGTGTTACCCCACAATTATCACAGTTTTCCCTGGTATTCTCCCACAATTTTCTCAGGTTTATCCTGAATTTTCCTTGAGATTATCCCAGTTTTCTCCAGGATTCCCCAGATTTCCCTGGTAGCTGTTATGTCCTCTCAGGTCTGAAATAAGAGGTGCAGCCCCCAAACCCTGCTTCTTTGTGGCTCTTCCCAGAATTATTTCCCCAGTAATTCCCGATTTTTTTTCCTGGGATTATCACCTAATTTCCCATTAACCCTTAAGTCCCAACCAGCTTTAAAAAAAGGGGGTTCAACCTCTTATCTTTGTAGTTTTGGGGTCTTCCCATTTTGCCCTGGGTTTATCCCACTTTTCCACAGGATTATCCAAAGTTGCTGCACAGTTCCCTTTAATTTTCCCATTTGACCTTAAATCAAGAAAGAAGAGGATTCAGCTCTCTCTGTTCCATTTCCAAGTCTTCCCAGATTTATTCTGGGATCATCCCAAATTTCCCCTGACATCATCCAAAAATTTCCCCAGGATTATCCCAAATTTCCCCTGGCATCATCCCAAAGTTTCCCCAGGATTATCCCAAATTTCCCTCAAGATTATCCCAAATTTCCCCTGACATCATCCCAAATTTTCCCAGATTATCACAAATTTGCCTCCCAATCATCCCAAACCTCCCTCAAGATCATCCCAAAGTTTCTCCAGGATTATCCCAAACCTCCCTCAAGATTATCCCAAAGTTTCCCCAGATTATCCCAAATTTGCCTCCCAGTCATCCCAAAGTTTCCCCAGGATTATCCCAAATTTCCTCTGGCATCATCCCAAAGTTTCCCCAGGATTATCCCAAATTTCCCTCAAGATTATTCCAAAATTTCCCCAGGATTATCCCAAATTTCCCTCGATTATCCCAAAGTTTCCCCAGGATTATTCCAAACATCTCTCCCAAATATCCCAAAGAGTCCCCAGATTATCCCAAATTTGCCTCCCAATCATCCCAAAATTTCCCCAGGATTATCACTAATTCCCTTGCCATCACCCCAGCGTGTCCCCAGCTGACCCCAAGCCCCCCCAGGATCTCCCAGCAGCAGGGGTTGCTGACCCCGGGGGTCCCCCCGTTGCAGGCGAGCCTCCTGGCCTGCGAGGGGCTCTCGGGCGTGTGCCTCGTCCCCACGGTCGCCAGCAAGAAGATGATGCCCAAATCCGGCGGGAAGCAGGACGGGAGCCGGGAACGGGGCTCCAGCCCCGACCTCCTGGTACGGACTGGGACCCCCTGCCTGGGACCTTGCACCTCCCACTGCAGGATCCCACCTCTAAAGGGGGGTTCACTCTCACATTTTGGGGTTTATACCTTTAGTTTGGCTTTTCCCACCTTTCATTTGGGAGTTTCCTGCTTTAATTTGGAGTTTTCCACCTTTCATTTGGGTATTTCCTTATTTAATTTGGGGCTTTCCACCTTTAATTTGCTTTTTCTACCTTCAAGTTCTTTTTTCCTGCTTTTATTTTTGGGGATTTCTGACTAATTTTTTTCCTGCTTTAATTTGAGCTATTCTGCCCCAAATTTGGCATTTTCCACCTTAAATTAGCCTCTTCATCCTCAAATCTGAATGTTTTCTTCTTGAATTTGAGTGTTTCTCCCTTTATTCATCCTTTTCTATATTTTATTTGACCTTTTCCACTTCTAATTTGGTTTTTTCCTGCTTTAATTTGGCTTTTTCGTCCTTTAGTTTTCCTGCTGTAGTTTGATTTTCCCACTTCTCATTTGACCTTTTCCTGCTTTAAATGAGTTTTCATCCTTTCATTTCCCATTTCTGGCCCTTACTTAATTTTTCTTTCTTCACTTGCCCTTTCTTTTATTGGGCTTTTCCTCCTTCATTTGGATTTTTCCTCCTTTATTTGGTCTTTTCCCACCTTGAATTTTCCTGTTCTAATTCCATTGTTTCCCCTTCAATTCCATTATCCCCCGACCTCTCTATTCCCTGCTTACCCTGAACCCGCTCTCCCCAATTTCCTGCCCCTGTTTACCCTCCCCAATCCCCCACCCGAATTCCTGCTCTCCCAATCCCTCCTCCCCAATTCCCTCCCCGTTCCTAATCCCTGCCCCCCCATGCCCCCATCCCAATTCTTGCCCCCCCATCACCCCTTCCCAAACCCCTCCCTGCCAATTCCTGGTCCCGCAATCGCCCATTCCCAATGCCCCCTCCCCAATTCCTGCCCTGTTCCCAACCCCTCCCAATTTCTGCCCCCCAATCCCCCCTTTCCAAACTCCACCCCAATTCCTGCCCCCCCCAGTCCCTCCGCCAGGACCCCGACAAGCCCCGTGCCCGCAAGGACGACGATGCTCCCGAGGCCTCCAACCCCAAGAAATCCATGAAAAAGGCAGGTCCCCTCCCCCAGCGGGAGGTTCCCCCCTCAATTTTGGGGTCTGGGGGGGTCGGGGGCCATCTTGGGGACCGCTGACACCCCCTCGCCCCCCCGGCAGCGCCGCAAGCGGGTTCCCAGCGCCGAGGGACCCCCGAGCTCCTCCCGCCGAGGATCCCAGGTTTGCCGCCGCGCCGCACGAGGAGGAGGAGGAGGAAGACAATCTCCCAAACTCCGGCAGGCGCAGGACGGCCGGGGGGGGGGGGATTTGGGGGGGCTGCTGGGGGTCTCCCCGGCTCTGAACCCCTAAATCCCCCCCATTTCAGATGGTGGTGATTGAGCAAAACGGCTCCTTCCAGCTCAAGAACTTCATCTGCGACCACTGTTTCGGCGCCTTCCGGAGCAGTTACCACCTCAAACGGCACATCCTCATCCACACCGGTAGTGAGCCCTCGTTAATGAGCAGCCCCCCCACCCCTGCGCTCATTCCCGCCCCTCTCCCGGCGCTAACTCCCGCCCGGAATTGCAGGGGAGAAGCCGTTTGAGTGTGACATGTGCGACATGCGCTTCATCCAGAAGTACCACCTGGAGCGGCACAAGCGGGTGCACAGCGGGGAGAAGCCCTACCAGTGCGAGCGCTGCATGCAGGTACTGCCGAGGGCATCGCCCTGGCAGCGTGTGGGGCAGCCCTGGCGGCGTGTGGGGCACCCCCGGCATTCACAGCACAGCCCAGAACTGACCCCCTTGTCCCCGCAGAGCTTCTCCCGCACGGACCGGCTGCTCCGACACAAGCGCATGTGCCAAGGCTGCCAGACCAAGACCCCTCCCGACTCCCAGCTCCTGCTGTGAAAATCTGGGAATACCGGGAAGTGCAGGGGGTGCGGGAGGGGGGTGTTTCCTCCTGCACGCCCCACACCACCATGCTCTGCCTCACCTGCATTTCTCACCCCCTCCAAGGACGGGGAAGAGCCTGAGCGCTGCCAGCGTGAAAAAACTTGGATCGTTCCTGCCCTCCGGCCTAAAAACTTGGATTATGATCCCAAAAATCCTCCTGGAATCTTCAAGTGGCCCCCCACCATCGTTATACCCCTGAATCCACCCCTCCCCCTCCCAGGAAAGACTGGGAACCCCCACACTGCCCGAATCCTGGCGGATCTGGGATACTTGTGCACAGGTAGGAGGGTCCTGCTGAGAATAGCAGCATCAACCACTCTCGGAGAAAAGGAGGGAAACTGAAGATGTTGGGGGTCCTTCAGCTTGGGGGGTAGGTGCACCCCCAGCTTTTTTTTTGGAAAATAGGGGAAAAAAAAAGAATTTGGGGGCTCCCCTTGAGCGGCGTGTCCTTTGGGACACTCAGCAGCACTTCCCATTTCCTCTGGAACTCCTTAAGATTTTGGGGGGGTTCTCCTTTGTCCACGTGGTTTAGGGGTGCTGCCTATGTCCCCCCGTGCTGGGAGGTCTGTGCCCTGGATGGGGGGAGGGGCCCCCCAGTTTCCTGGAAAACCCTGTTCCAAGGGAAAGGAAAACACCTGGATCAGGGGTGAGGAGGGGTGGGCAGAAACAGCCAAAAGCCCCCAAAAACCACAAGGGGAGCCCCTGTTCCTCCCCCTCCGTCGTTTTGGGGGTATCCCTGCCCCCCATCACAGACTGCTCCAGGGGGCAAGAGAGATGTGCCCATTGTGCCCTGAGCCCCCTTTCTGGGCCTACAGGAGTTTTGGGGGTGGGCCCAAATATTGGGGACATCCCCCAATGACACTTCAAGAAGGACTTTGGTTCTGCTGAGCCCATTCTCCCAGATTTGTGGGGCCTGGTGGCGGGGGCAGTTTGGGGGCTCCAGCAGAGGTTGGGGTGCTGGGGTGGGGGGGAGGGGAGGGGATTCTGGGAGGGGGTTATTTGGGGCACTCCAGGGCCCCCCACCTGTGAGGGCTCACAGCCCCCTCACAGCCCCCCAGGCTTCATTTTTGGGGTGTTTTGTTGGGATTTAGGGTTTAATACAGTTATTTTGCTATGGGGAGGGGAGGGCAGTGGGGTGCAGCCCTGGGGGGGGGGGTCACTTTTAAACTGTAGTTTTTTCTAAGGGTCCCCAAATTTTGTGTCCCCCCTTCCCACTGTGTCCCCCGCCCCCACTGTGTGTCCTCTCCCCTTCCTTTAAGGCTTATTTAAATAAAAATTTGGGTTTTTGCTTTTTTTAACCCCAAATTTGGGTCCTTTGGGGGAGTGAGGGGGCCCCAGAAGCCATTTATGCCAAACAAAGTGAGGAGGGGGCAACATTGGGAATATGGGGGCTTTTAAATTGGGGAGGAGCCTAGAGGTGCCTCCCCTTTATTGATGAGGATCTCTCCTTTACTCTGGGGGGCCCCCAAACTGGGGAGGGGTCCCCAAGTGCCCCCCGTATCCCTGGAGGGGTTTTTAAGTCAGGGGGGAACCCAGGTGGCCCCCCTGTACCCCAGGGGTGCCCTTTCACCTCGGGGGGGTCCCCAGGTTCCCCGTCTTTTCCCCCCCAAGTCCCCTCTACAGCCCCCCTCTCAAATTCACGACCCCCCCAAAATTTCCATAACTTTATTTTGCAAAAATAGAAAAATCCCGTGTCCTCCCCCCAGCACGGGAGGGGTGGGTGGGCTGTAAACATGGCAGGGGGGTCCCCCAAAAAGGGGGGAGTTAGCAGGGGGGGCAGAAGGGGGGGGGGCTCCCGTTGCGGGGGGGGCCCGATGTAAACGCAGAGGAATAAATAGGGGTGAAAGTGCAGAGGGGCACCCCTCTGTGTAGTGTAACAGGCTCCCCCTGAGGGCTCTGCACCCCCAAAATCGAGGGGCAAATGTAGGGGGGGCCAGTAAGGCCAGACCCCATCATCCAGCCAGGCTGGGAGTAACAGAGATTTGTGAGGGCAATTGAGTCTGGGGGGACCCCCAGGATTTTGGGGTCACCCTATGGCTTGAGCCCCCACCCCGAAATGGGGGGGGTTGTGGGGGTCACATTGAGTCCCCCATCTTTGGTCTCTGTAGTGTTTGGGGGGGGGGCAGTTTTAGGGTGTCCCTCCCCACCCCTACAGCATCAAAAAACAAAACCCACAAGCAGCCCCTCCCCAGTATAAACGAGGTCCCACCAGACTGGGGGAGTAGGATGTCCTGGGGGAGAATGGGGGTGTGTGTGTGTCCCACAAATCCACCCACTGTCCAATAAATAAACCGTGGGAGGGGCACCCCAGGAGTGTCAGGCATTAATCTGGGGGAGAAGGGCTGGGCCCCCAAACTCCTCCCCTTCATGTCCCCCCCAGTACAAGGAGGGCTGGCAGCAGGGTCTGAGAGGGCTTTGGCATGAAGCTGAGGTTTGGAGGGCACACCCAGACCCCTCCAGCTTAAGGCAATAGCTTTGCTTTGTCAGTCTCTGCCCCCTTCCCCAAATTCAGGGCAGGGGGGGTACTTTGGGGAGCTCCCCCTCCAGAGAGTAAAAGAGGGAGGCCCTGGAAGGCAGTCTGAACGTCCCACCCCATTTGGGAGGGGCTTTGGCGATCCCCCCCACCTGGGGGTGGGGCTATGGGGATTTGGGGGGGCCAGGGGGACTGTCCTGGGCGGCAGGGGCCTCTGGGGCTGGGCCACCACCCCCCGCCTCAGTGAAGATTTCGGGGTTCTCCAGCATCTCCCGGATCAGGGGGGGCATCGGCCCCGGGATCTCCGTGCGCAGGGTGATGGCTCGTTCTGCCCCTGGGGGAGCCAAAATGTCAACACCCCCTGACCCTGGGCCTCCCTCAAGGCCTTAGGCCCCTCCTGAGAGATGGAACCCCCTTCCAAAAAATGAGCTTCAATACCCCCTCAAATTCCAACACTCCCCAAAACCCTGGACTCCTTCAAGACCTTGAATGCCCCCCCAAATGAGCTTCAATTGCTCCAAAACCTTGGCACCCCCCCCACAAGAGACTGAATCCCCCCCAGAGGCCTTGAATC
Source organism: Muscicapa striata striata (assembly GCA_030060385.1). Taxonomy (NCBI): domain Eukaryota; kingdom Metazoa; phylum Chordata; class Aves; order Passeriformes; family Muscicapidae; genus Muscicapa; species Muscicapa striata. The sequence goes on along the minus strand of JAREIS010000507.1, from coordinate 249,563 downwards.
CCACCCAAAAATGAGCTTCAACGCCCTCCCAGATTTCAACAGTCCCCAACTTTCAAAACCCCACAAAAGCTCCAGCACCTTCAAACCCCTCCTCAAAACCTTGAACCACCCCCAGAATCTTCAACTGCCCTTCCCCGAGAGCTTCAACTCCCCTGGTGCCCGGGGCAGGTTTGGGGGCGTCCTGGTGGGATCTGGGGACACCCCTCTGGCTCAGGAAGATCACTGTGGCTAGGGGTTTTGGGGTGATCCTAAGGGGGTCTGGGGGGCTCTAGGGTCCGGGCAGGGTTGCTCACCCTTGGTGCTGATGCCGCGCAGGTCGGTGATTTTGAGCAGCATGCGGGGGAAACGCTGCGGCTGCCGCGGGCGCCGGCGCCGGGCGTAGACCCGCAGAGCCTCGAGCAGCGGCTCCTGCAGCCGTTCCACGTGCCGGGGCTGCTCCAGCTCCATTCGGTCTGGGCAGAGAGAGAGAGAGACACCGCCTGGATAGACACTGTCCCCACGTCCCCTGTCCCTGTGTCCCCATGTCCCACATGCGCACCTTCCGTCCCAGAGACCCCACGCCCCCCCAGTATCCCCTCGTGTCCCCACCTCCGTGGTTGAATGGCTACAACTCAGTCCCTTGTCCCCATGTCCCCCACATCCCCCTGATGTCCCCATGTCCCCACCCCCGCAGATGAGGCAGATGGCGCTGAGCAGCCCGGTCTCAGTGTCATCGAGCTGCAGCGGCAGCAGCTGCCCCGCAAAGGCAAACACAAGGTCAGTGAGGGGCCCGAATCCCGCATTGTGCATCTGGGTCCGGGTCAGCGTCAGCCCATCCGAGAATGTCATCGTGTCCTGCTCTGGCGTGTAGCGGGTGCAGATCCGCAGCATCTGCAGGGCAGGGACCCCAAAATCACCAAGTGGCACCAGAATACACGTAGGGACACCAAAAATCCACCCAGGGTCACCAAAATCACCCAGGGGCAACAGAATCCACACAGGGACACCAAAAATCCACCTAGGGTCAGCCCATCCCATCGCTCTGTCCTGCTCTGGAATGTAGCAGGTGCAGATCCACAGCATCTGCAGGACAGGGACCCCAAAATCCACCCAGGATCTGCCCATCCTGGAGCATTCTTGTGTCCTGTTCCGGCTCTGCCACAGGACAGACGCAGCACTGGGGGGAAGCTGGGGTCAGGGACACCCCGAAATCGCCCAAGATCAATAAAAGCACCAAAAGTACCCCAAAGTTTCCCACCAAGGGATCTTCAAACCCACCCAAGCCATCCCAGGAGACCTCCCAGCCTGTCCAGGACATCTGTCTGTGGGGTGGTGAGGTCAGGACCACCATGGGCCACCCCTTCAAGGAGCTCCCTACCCCCCCAGGGAGCCCCCAGACATCGTGAGGAGCCCCTCAAGTCCCAGGGATGCCCAGCCCTCACCAGGATGTCGAGGCAGGCAGCCTTGAGCAGAGTGATCTGGTCAGCCATGCTGAGCCCTGTGAAGCCTGGGAGCCGCTTTGCAAACTCCACAATCTTGATGATGCACTTGGTGGCCAATTCGCTGAACTTGTCCCACAGCCCCAGGTCCAGCTGCACCCGGTGGTCAGCACTCGAATTCTGGGGGTACAAGGGGGCCCCACTTCTGTTAGGGAGGTTGTTCAGGAGCCCCTGGGACCCCTGGAACCTCTGGGACTCGAGATCCAGCACCCTGAACTTGTCCCACAGCCCCAGGTCCAGCTGCACCCAGCGCTGGGTTTTGGGGGCATGGGTTCAGTTATGGGGGTTCAGGACCTGCTGGGACCCCCTGGAACCTGCTGGGACTTTCCCCCTCAGTGACCCCCAACCCCTGAATTCAACCCCAGCCCCAGGTCCAGCTGCATCCCTTACTCAGTACTTGAGTTTTCAGGGGTCATGCAGTGCAGAGACCCTGCTCTGGGCTCCAGGTTTGGGGTCCCACCCATAAGTAACCCCCCAAACATTCCCCAAAACCCCCAGTGCTCAGTCCCAGTGCACCTTCCACCCTGAACTTGTCCCCCAGATGCCCCACTGCTCAGCGCTCCTGTTTTGGAGGGGTCAAAAGACAACCCAACTGTTGGTCTGAGGGTTGGGGTCCCCCCTAGAGGGACCCGCAAAACCCTCTGGGAACAGAAACCTGGTGCCCCACTCCCCCTGAACATGTACCCCAGCCCCAGCTGCCCCCAGTGCTCATGTTTGGGGGGCTCAGGAGGGAGCAGTGACCCCACCCCAGATCCGAGGGTTATGAGGAGTGTTGGGGTCCCCCCTCATGCCCCCAGACTCCAGCCCTACTCACCGTGGTGTACTTGCCCAGCTGGCCCAGAGAGGGGAAGGTCTCCTGGTGGGCTCTGCTGACCCTCCGCACCAGCTCGGCCAGCTCGGGGCTCAGCTCATCCCCCCCCAAATCCTCCTTCACCTCCTTCTTCCTCTTGTTCCGGTCGTTCTGCACGGCTGGGGGGATGGGACTTGGGCGTCAGGGGCATTGGTGTGCCCCCTCACATCCCTCCCAGGTGGGGTTTCCTGCCCCCCAAAAATTCCCCCATGGGACAGGAACATCCCCACTATGGGCATCCCCAGGACCCCGGGACCCCTCAGTGAAGCTTTGGGGGGTCTCAATTTTAGAGGACCCCCTGCAGGACCAAGGGGGGAACCCTCACACCCAGCAGTACCCTCTACAGCCCCAAATGCTTCCCAAATCCCTCCCAGGAACAGGAACATCCCCAGGCCCACTGGGACACCACCAGGGCTCCTCAGTGGTGTTCTGAGGGGTCCCCAACTTCGGGGGACCCCCCGCCCAGACCCCCTCGCACCTTCCTTGGACATTCCGACCTGGAAGCACTTCTGGAGGCGGCAGAACTGGCACCGGTTGCGGGTGACCTTGTCAATCTGGCAGTTCCGCTCCCGGTGACACGTGTACACCATGTTCTTCTGGATGCTCCGCCGGAAAAACCCCTGCAGTGTGAAAACGGGGGGTCAGGGCACCCCCAAACTGAGGGTACCACTATCACATCCCCAGGGATCCCACTAAGGCTCCCCAGTGTCCCAGGGTGGGGCACAGGGCTTGGAGGGCTCCCCTTTCCCGGGGGGGTTCCCATTGTCCCTGAGGGGTCCCCAGTGCCTGGGAAGGGATCCCTGTCCCCCAACGGGGGTCCCACTCAGTCCACAGGGTCTCTGATGTCCCCAGGTGCCCCCCATTACTGCTCCCCAGTGCTTGGGGGATTCCCACTTCCTCAAGTGGGTCCCCATTGGCTTGGGGGGTTCCCCTTTTCTTGGGGCAGGTCCCCAGTGTCCACAGGACACCCCCAGGGCCTCCTCCAAGTTCTGGGTCCCCACTTCCCCCGCTCCCATCACGGGGTCCCCACTGCCCCCCCCCCCAGGGTTTCCACTGTCTCAGGGGGGTCCCGGCACCTTGCAGCCCTCGCAGGAGCTCACTCCGTAGTGGTAACCAGAGCTGCGGTCGCTGCACACGAAGCAAGGCTTGTGCACGCGGGGGGGGGGCGGTGGCGAAGGGGCGCCCGTGTCCCCCAAAACCCGCCCAGGGGAGGGCTCCAGGGCTGGAGGAACAAAAGGTGAGGGAAGTTAAACAGCACCTCTCAACCTCTCTCCAAAGGGCCCCGGCCCACATCGGGAGGAGGGGAAAACCAAAGCACAGGGAGGGTGTGATTTTGGGGGTCTTGCTGTCACTTCCCCGCCCTAAAACCTGAGTTGCAAACCCCTAAAACCGGGGGCTGCAATCCGGGGATGCCACTAGGGGTGGGGGACATGTCAGTGTGCGCCCTCTCCCCCCGACCCCCTCCCCAAACCCCAAAACTTGGCATGGGGATGTCCCCAGCTTCCCCAACCCCCAAGATTCTGGAGAAGGGTCCCCAGCCCCCTCAGATCCCCCCCCGCGCACTGGGAAGAGGGAGGAGCCCCCCCAGCGCTCAGCCCGGGCGGCACTGGAGGAGGAGCAGCTGGTTCCAGACTTTTTTTTTTTTTTGGGTGGGTTTTGTGTGTTTTGCTAAAAAAAACCCAAAATTGCTGAAATTGAGGAAATTCCGGCCTCGAGCGGTGTGTTTGTAACCGCGGGAGAGACGGAGGCGGGGGGGGAGGGACCCCGCGCGCGTGCCATGGGCACCCAAAAATAACCCGGGGGGGGCGGGGAGGGCCCTCCATCCTAAAAACGGGGCCGAAATTGGGGACCACACTCCGCCCCCCGGCACGGGGACTCACCCGTCCATACCCCCGGTTTGGAGAGGGCTGGTTATGACCCCCCCATCAACACTGGGGACTCCCCGCGGAGGATTGGGGCGGTGGAGGAGTTCATTTGAGGGGTGCGGGCATATTTGGGGGACCCCACCGTGCGTGTTTTCTCTTAAGGTTTGATTTTTGAAGAGGGAGGAACTCAAATTAAAACATCCACTCCCCAAAAAACAGCGCCCCAAAACCGTCCTAGGGGGGCCACGACGCTGTGGGCCCCCCCCAAATTTTTTTGGGGTGCTCCCCGCTCCAAGGCGCAGTGCTCCCTCAGGCCTTAAATTGAGGGGGACGGGTGGAAGTTCCTCTGCCCAGGGTGGAATTTGGAGGGGGAATTTGGGACGGGGGTTCCCCTCCCAAAACTCGGGGGGTGACGCCCCCCTGCCCCTGCTGAAACTGCCCCCTCTTTCCCCCCCCGCGTTCGGGGGTTCGGGCGGTTTTGGGGCGGCCCTGCAGGGGTTAAAGTGCCACATTGGCAGCGCGGGGGGGACGCGGGGGGGGGCGGGCGCGGCCCCGACTGGAACCAGTTGGGCCGAGGAACTGGGAGGGGAAAGCACACGGGAGGGGGCAACGCACCACGGGCACAGGGGGATGGGGAGATTTGGGGGGATTTTAGGGGATTCTCTCCCCTCCCAACCTGTTTGTGCCCAGATTTACAGGCGGAGGGCTCCTGTGGGACCCCCAGAACAATCCCCCCCCGTCCCCCCCCGATGGGCCTCCCCCCAAAACCGGGTGCCTCTTTCTACCTCCACAAAGTCACCTCCCAAAAAAACAAGGCTCGGGACCCCTCAGTCCCCCCACAAACAGGGTCCAGGGCCCCCGACACCCCCAAAAGGGGTCCTGTGTGGTCCATGTCTCTGTGCTTCTGTGTCCCTGACCCTCCAAAAACGGGTCCCTATTTCTGCCCCCACAAAGGGCTCCGGGACACCGCGACCTCCCTCAAAAACAAGGTCCAGGTCCCTCGACTCCCCCAAAGGGGCTCCCCCATTGCGGTCCCCACGTCCCTGTGTCCCCTGCAAAATAGGTCTGGGACCCTGCCCTCCCCCCCAAAACCGAGCCCTCACTACTCAGGTCTCTCCTGGGGAGAATTTGGGGATGTCCCCCCCTTACACACCTGCCCCCCACGCGCACACACCCTCCGGGCATCCCCTCGCGTCATTCCCGCACACGCCCAGCTCGGTCCAGCACCCACGCGCGTCACTCCCTCACCCCCGGGTCACCCCGGCCCCCCGGGTCCCCCTGAGCCCCCTTTCGGGCACGTTTCCACACTCGGACACGCTCTCTCCACCCCAGCCCGTGGCACACCCAGGTACCCACTGGCGGACACGGAGCCGCCCCCACGCCCGCACCGCCCCGCCCGCTCAGCGCACACTGGCGCTCCCTCTAACACTCGTTTGCACACTCGGGTGCGCTCTCGGAGACCCTCCCCACGGCCCCGACCCCCCCACACCCCGCGGTGCCACAACCAGCGCAGCTCACGCTCCTTCGCACACTCACTCGCACCCACTCGCGACGCGAACTCCCCCCCACGCACCCACGGCACGCCCGCGCTCGCTCTCACGCTCATTTGCACACTCATCCACACCTGGCCGCGCTTCCCGCCCCCCTCAGCCCCACACCCACTCGCGAACACTCCCGACCCCCGGTGCTCCCGACCCCCCCCCCGGTACCTCTGCGGGCGGGGCCGCCGCAGCCGGCGGGCACCGGGACCCTGCGCAGCGCGCAGCCCCGCGGTTCGTCACGTCGTGCAGCCGCCGCGGCGCCGCCGCCGCCTCCACGCAGCCGAACATGGCGGGCCCGGGCCCCCGCCTGCCCCCGGTCCCTCAGCCCGGTCGCGATCGGCGCCGGTCGCGATGGGCCCCGAGCGGCCCCAGAGGTGCGGCTGCGGGGGCGGGGCCTGGGGCGGGGTCTGCGCGGCGGGCGGAGCTTGGATACGCTGGGGCTGTGAGGAGAGTGGGGAATGGGGCGGGGCCTGCACCAGGGGCGGGGCTTCGGTGGGAGAAGGCGAACGGGTGAATGGGGCGGGGCTTGGGGGCGATGTAATTTGGAATGTGAGGGCGGGGTTTGGGGGCGGGGCTATACTGAGAGAGGGCGGGGTCTGATGGAGGGGCGGGGCCCTGCGCGGCTGGGCTATATCAGAACGGGGCGCGGTCTCGTGGGCGGGCGGGAACGGGGCGGAGCCGGGGGCGGGGTCTGAAGGACCGGCTGAATTAGAATGAGGCGCGGTCTGAGCAAGGGGCGGGAATCGTGGGCGGGGCTGAATGTGGAATGAGCGGGGATTGGAGCAGTGGGCGGGGCCTGGGGGCGCGGACACGCGGTGTGGCGTACACACGTGTCACATGTGTCACACGGTATTAGACGTGTGTGTCCCCCTTCCCTGGGAGCAGGGCCCCGCCCCTGTCACCTCCAGCCCCTCCCACTCCTCCCAGTCCCCGCGTCACGCCCTCCCCAGTCCCTCCCAATTCCACCCCGTGCACTCCTAGTCCTCATGTCACCACCTGTCTCCCCAGTCCTCCCAGTCGTCCCAGTTCTTCCAGTCCTTCCAAGTTCCCCTGTCACCTCCCCAGCCCTTCCCAGTCCCCTTGTCACCCCTCAATCCCTCCCAGTCCTGCCAGTTCTCCCACTCCCCCGCGCCATCTTCCTCCAGTGTGTCTCCTGTGCACAGGTGTGTGTGCGCATATCCAGGTGTGCACGGGCGAGTGCGTGTGCGCAGGTGTGTCTGGGTCTGCCCGGGCGTCTCCGGGTGTGCGAGGGCTGTGCCAGCACCGCCTGCCCGACTGCATTCCTGGGGCCCTGCATGAGCAACACACCTGCACGCCGGACCATTGCCCGTGCCACACACCTTTACACGGGGTGCTCATGTGTCATTGCACGAGTCACACACCTTCACACACCATCCAGCGTGCACACGCATGTCTGGGCATGGGGACACGTGTGCGGGGCGTGTCCCCGTGTGCCACACAGCCACGCACGCGCCCCCATGCCCTGACACGCGTGTAAACTCCCCCTCCTCTCCCTCCTGCTTCAGTTTCCCCTGGGCCAGGAAAGGAGGGAAGGGCCTGGAGGGGATGGAAGGGCGGGAATGGGCTCATGGAAAAAGTTTTGGGTGGAAATTCCTCTCCCCACCCCTCCCCCACGGCAGCTCAATGGCCCCTTTGTGCGGCCCCGGCCCCGCCCCCGCCACGCTGGGACCCCCCCGGTGCCTCTCCCCCAATAACTGGGTCCCCCCGTGAATCCTCCGTCTGTCCCCCCATGTCTCCCCACAGCCCCCATGTCCCCGTAATTCCCTGTCAGCCCAAATCGTGTCCCTACCACGTCCCCCGGTGTCCCGCATGTCTCCAGCCCGTGTCCCCTCCACTAGCATCCCCCATATTCCCCATGCCCCCCAAGTCCCCATAACCCTGCGTCCATCACAATCACGTCTCCCCATGTCTTTCGTGTCCCCTGTGACCTCCATAACCCCGTGACCCCAATGTCCCCCCGTGTCCCCATGACACCGTGGCCCCCCTGTCCCTTATGCTGCCCCATGTCCCCATAACCCCTTCCCCCCACCCAGTCGTGTCCCCCTGGTGTCCTCTGTCTCCCCATGTCCCCTGTGCTCTCCCATGTCCCTCGCCTCATTGTGTCCCCGGCATCCCCCCTGTCCCCAGGTGCTTCCCATGTCCCCCGTGTACCCCCGCACCCCATGTTCCCCCCGTCCCCGGTGACTCCATGTCCCCTGTGCCCCTCTCCGTGTCCTCATGTCCCCATGTCCCGGTGTCCCTCACCCACGGGTGCCGCCACGTGCCCCCCCCCCGCTCCCCCCGCTCAGACGCTTTGCCCGGTAAATCCCCGGGGGGACGGGGGGGGGGGAGCCGTGGGGTGCGGGGGGGGGACGGCTCGGCCATGGGGCTGGGCTGGCCGCGACCCCGGTCCCGGCGGCGCGGGGGAACCTCCCCGCGCTGTCACCCCCCCTGTCACCTCCCCCCGTGCTGCGCCCCCGCCTTCTGCTCCCCGCCCTGCCCCTTCTGCTTTTCCCCCCCCTACTGCCCCCAGTGCCACCCCGCAGCCTGCCCCCCGCCGTGCTGCCCAGCCTCCTGCTGCCCCCTGCCCTGCCACCCCTCCTGCCACCCCGCCTGGTGCCCCCCACCTTCCTGTCCCCAGTGTCACCCCGCATCCCCCTTTCCCCAGTGCTACCCCGTGCCCTGCTGCCCCCAGTGTCCCCCCCATCCCTGCTGCCCCCAATATCACCCCCCACCCTGTCACCCCTCCTGCTACTCCCCCTTTTGCGCCCCCCCCGCCTGCCCCCAGTGCCACCCCGCGCCCTGTCCCCCTCCGTGTCACCCCCGCCCGTGCCCCCTGTGCCGCCCCTCCTCCCGATGCTGCCCCCCCCCGCGCCGCGCCCCCCTCCGGCCCCGCCTAAGCATCAAGTGAGGGGGGTCCGGCCCCGTCCGCGCCCCAGCAGAGACCCCCGGAGCGGTGGTGAGTAAGGGGCGATCAGGGGGACCCCCTTTAAGGAGGAAAGGGGGGTTTCACGGGGGGTGCTGGGGAGATCGGGGACAATTGCACGGAGCCATTCTGGGGGGGTGGATCACCAGGGGCTTTGCCCAGGGGGTGTTCACGGGGGGGTTTTGCGCTGTGGATTTGCTCGAGGATCTTCGCACGAGGTCTCTGAGGGCGGGGGTCCCCACAAACCCGCCATGGTGTGTCTGGGGGGGTATCTTTGGGTGGGGATGCCGAAAACCCCCCATGGGGGGTTCTCTGGGGATACTTGGCGTCTCCATAATCCCCCGTGGGTTGTCTGGGGGTCGCTTTCGGGGTGTCTCCGTAACTCCCTGTGGCGTCTCCGGGGGTCTCCATGGACAACGGGGGGGAGGGTGTCCATGGGGGATGGAGGGTGTGCCCTGTGTCACGTGATACGGGCCAAGATGGCGGCTCCCAGGGGAACCGGAAGCGGAAGTGGCTCAGCGGAGGCGCCACGGGGCAGCTGCGACGCCGGTGGGGACCGGGGGTACGAGGGGTCCTGACGGGTCCGGGGATTGCCAGAAGGAGTGGAGGGGCTTTGGAGGGTCTGAGAGGTGTCGGGGGGTCCTACGGGGCGACTCTGGGATTGGGGGGAGGGTTGTGGGGAGTAGAGAGGGGGCTATGGGAAGTGGAGGGGGGCTGTGTGGAGCTGTAAGGGATATATGGGGGGCTGAAGGAGGATTTGGGGAGAGAAGGTCCTGTGGGGAGTGTGGGGGTTCTATGAGGACCCCATGGGGAGTCTGTGGAGGTCCTATGTGGGGCCTGTGAAGGATCTGAAGCGTGTGCGTGGGGCCTCTTGGGGAGTATTGGGGTCTGTGGGGGGGTTGTAGGGAACTCAGCTGGGGGTTTGGAGTCTGTGGGGGTTCTGTGCGACCTAGGTGGGGTCTGTGTGGGCTTGGGAGGGGTGCTGGGGCCTATGGAGGAGTGTGGGGGACTGTGTGGCAAATCTGCGATGCTGGGAGTTCCTATAATCTCCCATGGTTTGTTTTAGGGGCTGGGGGTTCCTGTAGCCCCTCCCCCCCCATGGATCCCTTTGGGGTGGGGGGGTCGCTATAGAACCCATGGGCTGTCTGGGGGGTTTGGAGCACCTGGGTGCCCAGTTCCTCCGAGTGTTGATCTTCCTTTCTCCCTCCCCAGGCCCGCCTGAGCCCCCTCCCCACCATGTTCCTGCTGCCCTGCTCCGCACTCGCCCTCCTCCTCCTCACCTGCTTGACTCTGGAGCCGCCCCCGCGCCACCCCTCACCCTCCAACCCGGCCTTCCGCCTGTTCCAGCGGGAATTCCTGCTGGGATACCTGCCGGCGCTGGCTGCGGACTGGCTGCAGGGCCCGCTGCTGTTCCAGCTGCTGCAGAGCCGCGGCTTCCTGCGCAGCCAGATCGCTGCCCTCTACTCCTGCGGCTTCGCCTCCAACGTCGCCTTCGGCCTCGTCTCCGGTGTTTTTGTGGATCGTCTTGGCCGGAAAAAGTCCTGTGTGTTGTCCTCGGGGCTGTGCTCCGTGTCCTGCCTGCTGCAGCTGTCCCGGGATTTCCTGGCACTGGCAGCTGGCCGGGTCCTGGCCGGGCTCGGCACCTCCCTGCTCTTCTCCGCCTTCGAGTCCTGGTACATCCACGAGCACCTGGAGCGCCATGACTTCCCGGCCGAGTGGATTCCCAACACCTTCTCCCGCGTGGCCCTCTGGAACAGCGGCCTGGCCATGGCAGCCGGCCTGGTAGCCGAGCTGGTGGCTGAGGGGCTGAGCCTGGGCCCTGTGGCCCCATTCCTGGTGGCCATACCCTTCCTGGCACTCTCGGGGATCTTTGCTGGGAAAAACTGGGATGAGAACTATGGGAAGAGCCGGTCCTGCAGTAAGGCTTGTGGGGAAGGCCTTCGGGGCCTCCTGTCCGACCCCCGGGTGCTGCTCCTGGGGCTGGTCCAGGCCCTCGTGGAGAGCATCCTACTCATCTTCGCTTTCCTTTGGACACCTGTCCTGGATCCACATGGGATCCCGCTGGGAATCGCCTTCTCGGGGTTCATGGCCGCCAGTGCTGCAGGCTCGGCCCTGTTCCGGCGTGGCGTCACCGGGAGGCTCCGGCTGCAGCCACTGCGGCTCCTGCCCAGCTCCATCCTGCTCCTGGCGCTGGCCCTTCTGGTCCTGGCCCTGCCAATGCCTCTGTCCCCCACCGTTGACTTCCTTGCCGTGCTGGTGCTGCAGCTTTCCTGCGGGATTTACTTCCCGGCCATGGCGTTCCTGCGGCGCCGGCTGGAGCGCGGAGGGGACGCGGCAGGAGGAGCGCGGTGGCTGCGGCTGCCCCTCGGCCTGGGGCTGTCACTGGCGCTGCCAGCACTGCCTGGGCACCCCTTGGGGACACGGCAGGTGTTCGGGGCCGCGGCCCTGGCGGCGCTGGTGGCACTGGGGGCAGCCGGGGGGATCCTGGGCACTGCCCGTGGGGATGAGGGGCTGAGGGTGGGGGACGAGGGGCTGCTCGAGGGGGACACGGGGGAGTGATGAGTACACTGGGACAGGGACATTGGGTCAACTCAGCAGGGACACCTGGGTGTGAGGGGGACACTGGGACAGTTTGAGGGGGACACCAGCATGTGACAGGAGCACTGGGGCGTGACGGGGACGTGGACACCGGGCTCTAATGGGGACAGGGACATGGGAAGAGCACGTGGGATCACCAGGGACCTCCCTGCTGGGGTCACAGTGTCACCCCCATACTGAGCTGTGACAGAAACTCTGAGACACCCCATGGTGGGTCACACCCGGTGTGATGGGTCACAGTGTCACCCCAAAATGGACTGTGGGTGATTGGGACGCCTCCTGAGGACACTGAACTGTGGTGGGTCACAGTGTCACCCCACGATGGACTGTGGGTGATTGGGACACCTCCTGAGGACACTGAACTGTGATGGGTCACAGTGTCACCCCACAATGGACTGTGGGTGATTGGGACACCTCCTGAGGACACTGAACTGTGGTGGGTCAGTGTCACCCCATGATGAACTGTGGGTGACAATGACACTGGGACAGCTGATGATAACAAGGAACTGTGATAGGTCACAGTGTCACCCCTATGGCTGAGCTGTGGGTAACAGTGACACTGGGAAACCCCACTGGTGACATTAAGCTGTGACAGGTCACAGTATCACCCCCATAATGAAATGTAGGTGCCAGTGACACTGGAACACCCTGATGGTGACACGGTGCTGTGATGGGGCCCTGGTACTGCTGTCACTCCCGCAATGCACTCTGGGTGACAACATGGGGACACCCCCAGGTGACACCTGAGCTATGGCAGGTCACAGTGCCACCTCCCACAAGGCACAGCAGAAGGGACGTGGGGACACCAGGCCAGGTGTGGCCTGTGACCAACCCCATGTGAGGATATTAATTACTTAATTAATTTCTAATAAATCCACCCAATGGAGGTACTTGTGAAGTCTTCCCCCCCACGCCCCTGGGCCTGGGGGAACACTGAAATCCCTCCAGAGCACTCCCAGTTCAAACCAGTGGCTCCCAGTCCAGCCATGTCCCCGGTGCAACCCTTGCACTGGTTTGACCCCAAGCTGAACCCCCTCAGTGCCTCCAGTATCCTCTAATTCCTTGCAGTCCTTGCTGTAACCCCCCCATTCCCCGTAGTTTTCCCAGTTCTTACCAGTTTCCCCGGTGACTTCTGGCGCCCCAGTTCCCTCGGTTTCCCCCGTCCTCCAGGGGGCGCCCTTACGCCTCGGCCCCATGCCCGTAGCACCACGTGACCTTGAGGCACGCTCCCCGCTCTCCCCTGTAGGCCCCGCCTCCCGCCCGCTCCACGCTCCGATTGGCTGAGGGAGCCGTCAGTCCCGGCGTGGCGGCGAGCGATTGGCCCGCGGGGTACAGTGGGCGGGCGCAGGGAGACGGAAGCGAGCGGGACCCGGATGTGAGCGTGGCCTATGGAGGGGGTGGGACCCCCGGTAAGGGGGGCGCTGGGGGCCCGGTGGGGGCTCTGGGGAAGGTTTGGAGGTCTGGGGACGTCCGGGAGAGATTGGGAGGGGCCCTGAGGAGTCGGGGGAGGGAACGCGGAGACCCCGGTACGGGGAATATGAGAGGGGTTTGGGGGTCCTGAGGGGAGTTGGGGGGAATTGGGGAGGTCTGGGAGGTCCCGTGATGGGGGCGGCCGCGGTGCCGGGGGAACTGGGGGGCTTAGGAAGTTCGGGGAACAGCGATGCTGGGGAAGGGGCACCCCCGGGATGGGGGGATCTTGGGGTGTGGGGGGTGTCAGGTTGGGATTAAGGATCAGTTTTGGGCTGCCAGGTGTGATTTGGGTGTGTCAGATGTGGGGTTTTGGGGGTCAGGTGTGTATTGAGAGGCAGTTTTGGGGTATCTCAGGTGTGATTTGGGTGTGTCAGGTATATGTTTGGAAGGACGGTTCAGGGCGGTCTCCGGTGGGTTTTTTGAGGTTCAGGTGTGTTTTGGGGGTCCAGATGTGTTTGGAGGGCCCGATGGATTTTGGGGAGTTGCGCATATTTTAGGGAGTCAGGTGTCTTTAGGGGGCTTGGGTGTATTTTGGAGCATCAGGTGTGTTTTGAGGATTAATTTTGAGAGTTTAGGTGTATTTTTGGGAGTCAGGTTTTTTAGGGTTTAACAAAACCATGTTTTAAACAAAACCATGTTTAAGGTTTTCAGGTATGATTTGGAGGATCGGGTGTGTTTGGAGGGAAGTTTTGTGAGTTCAGGTGTGTTTGGGGTGTCAGGTGTGTGTTTGGGGGTCAGTGTTGGGGGATCCCGGGTTTTGGGGCTTCACGTTGGATTCGGGGGGTCGGTTTCGCTGTGTCGGTTCCGGGCCCCCCGTCCTTTAGGGGCTCCTACCGTTGCCTCCCCGCAGGAGCCCCCCCCGCCATGGATGACCTGAACCTGCACTTCAGGTTCCTCAACTGGCGCCGACGGATCCGGGAGATCCGGGAGGTGCGGGAGGGTAGAGATCGGGACCGGGACCGGGATCGGGACCGAGATCGGGACCGCGATCGGGACCGAGACCGCGATCGGGACCGGGATCGGGACCGGGATCGGGGTCTGCGCTGCCAGGAACGCGCCCGGCACATCCTGGTGGATGGGGACACGCTCAGGTACTCCCGGGGAGCGGGGGCACCCGCCAGAGGGGACTGGGGGGCTCCGGGGGGGCACGTGAGGGGACCCACGGGGATGGGAGGGGGCGGTGGGTACATGGAGGGGGTTGGGGGCACCCACAAAAAGGGGCTGGGGGGCCCAAGGAGGGGGGGATGCACCCACTAGGGTGAGAGGGCCTGGGGGCGCCCATAGGGGTGGGAGGGGTCTGGAAACACGGACAGATTTGGGGTGCGGAGGGGGTGGTCTGGGGGTACCCGGGGGTCGAGGGTGTCTCAGCCCCCCGCCCCCCGCAGCTACCGCGGCCCCTCGGGCGAGGTCGGCTGTTACGTGGCCCCGCGGCCGCTGACCCGCGACAGCAACTATTTCGAGGTGAGCCTGGGGGTTCGGGGGCGCGGGCTGCCCGAGGGCGAGCGGAGCCCTGACCCCAGCGCCCCGTGCCCAGGTGTCCATCGTGGACAGCGGGGTCCGCGGCACCATCGCCGTGGGGCTGGTCCCGCACTGCCACAGCCTCGAGCACCCCCCGGGATGGGGGCCCGGCTCCGTCGCCTACCACGCTGATGATGGGAAGTGAGTGTCGCGACAGCGGGGGGCGGCGCCGGGATGTCGCAATACCGGGGAGGTGTTGGGATGTTAAGGAATTCCATGATTTTGGGAGATGTTGGGGTGTTAGACGGTGAGAGGAAGAATGAGATACTTTGGGATGTCGGGGTGTCGGGATAGCAGGGGGATGATATCGTGATATTGAGGGGTTGGCACCTTGGGGGTGTCAGCATACTGGGGGGAATCGTGGGGCCAGCAGGACTGGGAGGTGCTGGGGGGCACTGGGGCATGTCGCGATGTTTGGGGTCTGCTCCAGGTTTGGGGTCCCCCATTGCTGACACCCTCCCCTCCCATTCTGAATCCCCCCACTTCGGGGTCCCCCCCGTTTTTGGTGTGCCCCAGGCTCTACAGTGGCCGAGCCAAGGGGCGCCAGTTCGGCTCCAAGTGCAGCTCCGGGGACCGGATCGGCTGCGGTGTCGAGAGGGGCTCCTTTGGGGCCCCCCCCGCCCAGGTTTTCTTCACCAAGAACGGCCAGAGGGTGAGGCCCGCCCCCCCCGCCACCCTACCCCAGAGCACCCTCAAAACTCACCAAGGCATTCTCAAACCTCCCAGGACCCCCAAAACCTCCAGGACCCCTCAAACGGTGTGTGTGGGGGGGGTCCTTTTGCCCCTCCTGCAGGTGTTCTTCACAAAGAATGGACAGGGATGGGAGGATCCCCAAATCTTCTGAAACCCTGCAGCCGCCAGAGCCCCCCCTACTTCCCAATTTGGTGTTTCCTTAAATCCCAGATGGGGGTCCTGGGGATGCCTGAGCCCCCCTCACCCCCTGACTCTCTCAATCACAGGTGGGCGGTCTGGGAGTGCCCCTGTCCCCCCCGGGGCTGTTCCCAGCCGTGGGGCTGCACTCACTGGGGGAGGAGGTTCGGCTGCATCTGCCCCCGCCCGGGCCGTCTGAGGACGAGGGGGGGGCGATGCTGGTGGACAGCCTGGAGGAGGAGTGGGGGAGGCTCCATGACGTGCGACTCTGTGGTTCTGTGAGCACCTGGAGAGCCGGGGGGGGTTCAGCAGGGTCAGGAGGCCGAGAGGGGGAAAAGGGGGCTGGAGCCTCCCCCAGGTCTGGGGATGGCACAGGGAAATTGGGAGGGAGCTCAGAATGAGGGTGTGGGGAGGTGGAGGGAGAGGTTGGAATAGGTTTGACCCCCTCCCTGAGCTGGGAGGTCAGACATTGAGGTTATGGAATGAGGAGAGGGGTCTGGGAGTTTGGGTAAGGACAGTTTTGGGGAGAGGACAAGCTAGGTCCCCAGTGCTGGGAGGGGTGAAAAGGGGGGCTGTGACATGGGGGCGGGGTAAAGGAGGTCACAGCAGTGACATCGAGAGTCTGGGGGTTCTTGGCTGTCCCCAAATCCCTTGTGTGTGCTCCCCCGACCCTCTATGATCCTCCCCTCAGCCCCTGTGGTCCCCCAGATCCCCCAAACCCTCCCAGGTGCTGTTACGAGGCGAGGAAGGGGATGAATTTCGCCGATCTGGGGCTGGTCCGGGTTGGGGGGTGCCCCTTTTCCCCGTGTGTGAGCCCTCCCCGTGCCCCTCCAGGTGCTGGAGTACGTGGGGAAGGGGAAGAGCATCGTGGACGTGGGGCTGGCCCAGGCCCGGCGGCCGCTCAGCCCCCGCAGCCACTACTTCGAGCTGGAGATCCTGGACCCGGGCGAGAAGTGCTACATCGCCCTGGGCGTGGCCAGGAAGGTGCGCGGGGGGCTCGGAATTGGGGTGTGGGGGGACTGGGGTGCGTGGAGAAACCTACGGAGCTGGGGGGGGGGGCAGGGAAGTGGGACATGTGGGTTAGAAATGGGGATCCAGCAGTTACAGAGGGAGTAAAGGGCTGGGAGGGGGCTCAGATTTGGGGTGCGGGGCTGGACCTCTCCACCGGGCCGAGGCTGGGCTGAAACGTAGTGGGGGGGTGTCAAAAATGAGGGTTGGGGGTGGAAAATTGAGGTCCACAGATTTGGGGGGATTGGGCAGCCTGCATTGCCCTCACCTCCCTCCCCTGTGCCCCCCCCAGGATTACCCCAAAAATCGTCACCCTGGCTGGAGCAGGGGCTCGGTGGCCTATCATGCGGGTGAGCCCCCCAAAAGTGGGGGGGGACCCCCAAAATGGGCGGGACCCCCCAAGCGCGGAACCCCAATAATGGGACCTCCTCCTCCTCCACTTTCTCCCCAAAAAGGCCTTTGCCATTTTCCCCCACCTCCCTATTTTGGGTTGCACCCCTGTAATGAAGGTCTGAGGGTCTCCCCCATGACCTCAGGGGTCCTCCCTAAGTTGAGGGGTCCCCATGACCCCTCCCTCCTCCCTTCTCCCTTCCTCCAGCTTTTTGTCCTTCATCCTTTTCCTTTCCCAGCCCAGTTTCCTCCCTTTTTTTGGGGTGCAGTCCCATGGGGAGGTCTGAGAGGTGGTTTCCAGCCCCTCGGGGGAGTCCCCATGGCCTCTCCCTTTTCCCCCCTTTTATCTCCTTTGCCCCCCTTTTTCCTTTCACCCCCTTCACCCTCTTTTTCCTTCCACCTTTCTCAGGCCTTGTTCTCTCTTTTCTTTGAGGTGCACCCCCATGGGAGGGTCCCCCTCATGACCCGAGGAGTACCCCCTGATTCGGGGATCCCTCTGTGCACTCCCTGTCCCGTTATTCCCTTCTCCATTTCCCTTCTCCTTCTCCACCTCTAACCCCTTTTTTTGGGGTGCACCCCCATGGAGTGTGTCTGGAGGTTCCCCACGAACTGGGGGGTCCCTCTAATTCAGGCTCTGCCCCCAGACGATGGAAAGCTGTTCCATGGCAGTGGGGTCGGGGATCCCTTTGGCCCCCGCTGCTACAAGGGCGACGTGATGGGCTGTGGGATCATGTTCCCTCGGGATTACGGCCGTGACAGCGAAGGTACCTCGGGGCTGGGGACCCCCAAAGCCTGGGCGGGCCCTGGGTGGAGCCCTCACCTTTCTCCCCGCCCCAGGTGACAGCGATGACTCCTCGGAGCCCCCTGAGGTGAAGGTGAAGGTGCGCAACGTGATGTACCTGGAGGAGGAGGAGGAGGAGGAAGAGGAAGAGGAGGAGGAAGAGGAGGATGGGGAGGACATGGAGCAGGAGCAGGAGGGCAGGAAGGTCGTGGTAAGGGTGGGGACACCTTGCCAAAAAAAAAATCTGTGACCTAAAAAACACCCCTGCCCCCCAAAAAACTCCTCCTTCACACCAAAATTCTCCTTTGTCCCTCAAACTTTTGAATCGGTTTGGGGGCTTCAACACCCGGATTTTGGGGGAATTGTGGGTGTCCCTCTCATATTTTAGGGTGACCCCCCCATTTATCTATGATCCCCACAATTAATTATTTTTGCCCCACCCCTGGACCCTCCATCACCCCAAAAATCCCCTGCAACCCCCACTGGGTTCCCTTTATAGTGACTTACCGTGGGGTCAACCCCTTTGCCCCCATTTTTTTAGAGGTTGGGGTCTCCCTACCCTCCCCTCTTATTTTGAGGTGACCCTGCCATGTGTCCCTGACCCCCGGGTGTTTTTGCCCCTTCAAACCCCCCTGCTCACCCCAAAAATTCCCCCTTCACCCCCCTTTTGGCTCATCTTTCCTTGCCTTACTCCTCCCTTTACCTGTTTCTTTTTGGGCGGGGTGGGGTCTCCCCCGTCCCCCTAATACAGGGGTGCCCCCGATTTGTGCTCCCCCAGGTGTTCTTCACGCGGAACGGGACGGTCGTGGGGCGCAGGGAGGTTGGGGTCCCCCCCGGGGGGCTCTTCCCCACCGTGGGGATGCTCAGCACTGGTGAGAGGGTCAAGGTGGACCTGCACCCCCTGAGCGGATAAAGGGGGGGCCCGCCTGGGGCCCCCCAATCCCTGAAACCCTGCGGTGCTCCCGGACCCACCCCGGGCTCTCCCAGTGCACTTTAGGGTGTTTCCACAACAGTGGGGACCCCCCCAAGGTGGTTTTTAGGGGGTTCACTCCTTCCCCCCCCCCATAATTTTGCCCTTTGAGGGCTCTTTGGGGAGGGGGTCTCCAATCCCCCCACTGACCCCTCAAAAGTACCCTACTCTTGCCCCCCATGGTGGTTTTTGGGGGTCTCAGCCATGGCCTCTACCATATTTTTGGGGAACCCATTCCTGCCCCACCCCCGTGTTTGTGGGGGACTCAATCCTGTCCCCCACCCCCAAGTCATCCCAGTGACCCCCCCAGGTGGATTTGGGGGTCTCAGTCGTGCCCCTTCCACCATGGTTGACCCTTGTGCTCCCTCAGAGCCCCCCAAGCCACCCCTTTGACCCTCTCCAGCCCCCCCAACCCCTCCCACACCACTGACCCCCCTAGTGCCCCCCCAAATCACACCTGTGCTCACCCCCCCCCCTCTCTTCCAGCACTCCTTATTTCTGGGGGGTGTTCCAGGGGGCAGAATTAGGGGTTCCCCCCAATCATGAATGTAACCTGACCCTTCCAATTCCATGGGAGCCCCCAGAGTCCCCAGCTCTGCAGTGGGGGCTGGGCTGGTTTTGAGGTCCCCTTTGACGTTTGCACATGGGGGGTGGTTCCCATGCCTCCCCCTGCCCTCAAATAAACCCATTTCTTACACCAAAATAAATGTGGATTTATTGGAGATCCCCCAGGACCCGCCCCCAAATTGCAGGGGCTGTCCCTGTGCCCCCTTTTCTACCAGCCTTCCCTTCTTCATTTGAGAGGGCAGCTGGGGGGGTGCAGGAGCTTTTGGGGGTCTCCAAGGAGGGCTGGAGGGTCTGGGGAGTGACTGGAGGAGTCTCAGGGGGAGTTTGGGGGTCCCCAGTAGGACTTTGGTGATGAAGATTGTGGGGAGGGCGATCATGGGGGTCCCCTTGTGCTCCCCCAAATCAGCGGTGTCTGGGAGGGTTTGAGGGATCCAGCGGTGGTTTTGGGGGGGTCTCAGTGGGGGGTTGGGGGTGTTCAGGACCTCGGTGATGAAGGTGGTGATGAATGATGAGGGGGGAGGTTGGTTATGTGTGTCCCCCTGTCTTCCCCCTTGGCAGGGGGACTCCAGGGGGGTTTGGGCATCCCCAGATGTTTTTGGAGGTCACGGGGGGTTCTGGGGGTCCCTCAGTGTCATGTTCCCAGCAGCACCTTGGTGAAGGCGGGGGGAGTCCCACTGGGTTTTGAGGGTGCCCCTGATCCCCCCTGCCCTGGGGGGCTTTGGGTATCCCCAGATGGTTATCGGGGTCCCGAGGGTGTCCCTGGGGTCTCTCAGTGCCGCGTCCCCAGCAGGACTTTGGTGACGAAGGTGACGATGGCCCCTGCCGGCTGCTCGGGGTCCAGCTCCGCGAACACGTGGCACGCATTGCCCCCCCCCGGGGCCCCCGCCTGCTTCGCCACGAACCCGAAAATCCTGGGGGGGCGGTGGGGGGGGAGGGCCGGGGCCAGAGTCAGGTCTGTGCCCGCCCGCCCTCCCGCGGGTCCCATTCTGGGGGGGGTCTCCACGTACCTGGCTGTGCTCCCGTCGGGGTTCGTCCACCTGGGTGGGGGTTAAAGGGGTTGGGAGGTCCGGGAGGCTTTGGAAGGTTGGGGGTCCCCCCTGTGCCCCCCGTGTGCCCCCTCACCTGCGGTCCTGGGGGTCGGTGCCGCAGTGGGTGACGCTGCTCACGGGGTAGTGCCGGCGGAAAAAGAGTCTGGGGGCAACGGGGCTGGTGAGGAGGGGGTGGGGGGGCAGGGCTGGGCTGGGGTTCGGGGTCGGGGGGAGGTCGGGGCTGGTTCTGGGGGTTGTCAGGGTTTGGGGGATCAGTGGTTTGGAGAATTAGATGTTTATTGGGGTCAGTGTTTCAGGGCTGAGGGTTTTGGGGTGTTTGAGACGGTTTGGGGTGTGGGTGTTTGGGGGAGTGGGTGGTTTTGGGGGGTTCGGTTGTTTGGGGGGATCTCTGTTTGAAGGAGTCCGGGTGGGGGCGGTTGGGTGGTTTGGGGAGGGTCGGGGTTTGTGGTCATTGCGGGATTAGAGGGATCTGGGTTTAGGGGGGTCGCTGGGGGTTTGGGGGTCCCTCACTTGCGCTGCCGGTCCGTCAGGGTGATCCCCTGCGCTGACACCTTGAAGTGCACGGGGCTGGGGGGGGGCCGGGGGGACCCCCCCGCACTCGGGGTCCCCTCCAGGACGGACCCCACAGCCTTGGCCACGGCCTGGGGCCCAGTCAGGGCCTCGGTTCCCACCGAGCCCAGGAACAGCACGGAGCAGGCTGGGGGGCAGCGGGGAGGAGAAACTCCAAATCCGGGACCAGCCCCCGAAATCCGGGACCAGGGTCCCCAAATCCGGGACCAGCCTCTCCCAAACCGGGTCTAGTGTCCCCAAAACCGGGACGAGTCTCCCCAAAACTGAGACCAGCCTCCCCAAAATTGGGACCAGCCCCCACAGCACTCCCAGTCCCAATGCCAACCCCACAGAGTTACCCAGTTCCAGTGCCTGCACCACCCCGAACCCCCCCATCCCACTGCCCCCCACTCCAGTATCCCCAGTACCCCCCCCTCAAGTGCTCCAAGTACCATACAGTGCCCCCAGTGTCCCCAGTCCCCCCAAGACCCCCAGTCCCACCTGCCCCCTGCCTCAGGAGAGCTCCGGCCGTGCTGACATTGGGGGGCCCGGGGGGGTCCGGGGGCTCCTCCTGCAGCTCTGGGGAGGAGGGCACAGGGTGGGGGGCGGCCAGGACCCCCAGTGCCCCACCAGGAACCGTCCAGAACCGCCGGCAGGGAAAACTGGGGGGCCAGGGGAGTCTGGGGGGAAACTGGGGGAACGCTGGAGGGATTTGGGAGGCTGGAGGAGTTTCTGGGGGGTCCCGTCTGCTTTTTGGGAGAGTTTCGCCGTTTGGGGGTGTCCCCGCAATTTTAGGGGGCTCCCGCGGTTTTGGGGGCTCCTGTGGTATTGGGGAAGGACCCGCAATATTGGGGTGTCCCAGCAGGTGTTCAGGGATGTCCCCGCGGGGGTTTTGGGGTATCCCATGATTTTGGGGTTCTCCGGGGGGATTTTGGTGTATCCCATGGAGGGGTTCTGGTGGTGTACCCGCATTTTGGAGGGGGTCCCTGTGAGGGTTTTGGGGTGTCACGTGGGAGTTTTGGAGTGTCCGCACGGTTTTTGGGTGTTCCCGCAGTTTTTGGGGTGCCCACCTGCGTGTGGGATGCGGAGGGCGCAGGGCAGCGAGATGGGGGTGATGGAGTGCTGCAGCACCAGCGCCGGGAGGCTTCCTGGGGGGAAGAGGGGTCAGGGCACCCCCAAAACCCCCGCTGGCTCCCCGAAGCCCCACAGATTCCCCCAACCCCACCCCACCCCCCTAAGCCCCCCAGAGTTCCCCTTGAGACCCCACAGCCCCTCCCACTGACTTCCTCAATCCCCCCAACCCCCCAGAGACCCCCCCCATCCCTCCTCTGTTCCCCCCCGAGCCCCTCCCGCCCCCTCACCGAAGTAGGGCTCCTCGGGGCACCCCCGGATTTTGACCCCCCGCGGGCCCGTCTCGATCAGGAAGTGCCGGACCAGCTGCTCCTGAGGGTCCCCTGGGGGGCCGGGGGGAGTCAGACCCCAGGGAGACCCCCGAGACCCCCCCAGCAGCTCCCGATCACCCCGTATTTTCTACGGGGCGTTTGGGGGTGTCCGTGGGGGGATCTGGGAGTGTCCAGCCTCTGCCCCCGAGACCCCCCCACACTGCACGGGGCGAGGGGGTCCATAGGTGGATTTGAGGGCTGCTGGTGGGGAATTTGGGGGGATTTTCAGGGGTCCCTGGGGTTCTGGGGGCGTCAGAGCCCCGCGAGATGCCTCCCCCCCCAGCCCCCAAATACTCCGCAGGGGGCACGGTGGGTTTGGGGGTGTCCATGGAACCGGGGGGGTCTATGGGGTTCGGGGGGGCTTGGGGAGGTCCGTACCCGTTCTGGGGGTGGCGCGGGGGGGCGGCACCCCCACTCTGAGCGCCAGCCCGAAGGCCCCCGGGAAGCTGCTGCTGCGGCGGATCAGGAACGAGCCGGGAGGGGCCGCCTTGAGCAGGGACACGGCTGGAGGGGCACGAGGGTCACACGGGGGGACCCACGGACCCCCCACAGCCCCCCCTGACCGCCCCCTCACTGACCGCCCGCGACCCCCCACGCTCCCCTCAAACAGCCCCCAACCCCCCAATACTCCCTAATGACCCCCAAGACCCTCCAAACCCCCCCTTCCAACCCCCCCTTCCAACCCCCCCCGGCAGTTCCCGGCCCCCCGGCCCCCCCACACCCCCGGGGGTCCCCAGCGCCCCGCTTCCCCCGTACCTTCCTCCCGGGACAGCCCCGGTTTGTACCAGAACTTGGTCGTGT
This sequence comes from Muscicapa striata striata, assembly GCA_030060385.1. NCBI lineage: Eukaryota > Metazoa > Chordata > Aves > Passeriformes > Muscicapidae > Muscicapa > Muscicapa striata. The sequence goes on along the minus strand of JAREIS010000507.1, from coordinate 226,890 downwards.
CCTGCACGAAGGTGCCCCCGGGGGGGGTCCCGCCCGGCCCCGGCGCCGGCCCCGGCGAGGGGTGACCCTGGGCCCCCCCCGGGCTGCGCTGGGGTGAGGAGGGGTCCCGGGGCCCCCCCGGGGCAGGGGGATGCCGCTTCTCGGGCAGGGGCGGCTGCGGGGGCGGGGGGGAGCCGGGGGTGCCGCTGCCGGGGGAGGGGGCCCGGGGAGACTCGGGGGGGGGCGGGGAGGGCCCGGCCAGGGGGTCCCCTCAATGGGGCTGCGTCGCCCTGGGGGTGCACAGACAGAGAGGGGAGTGAGACCCCCAAAAGACCCTCTGGGGGGCCTCCACAAGCTCCCTCCAGTGGCTCCTTTGCCCCCGCCTCTCCTCAGTACCCCTCGGATCCCCCAGGTATCTTTTAATGCCCCCAAACCCCCAAATCTCCCCCAGTTTATGCCTCAGCTCCCCCAAGGCTCTCCCCAGCCCTTCTGTGGCCACGAACTCTCTCCAAAAGCCCCCTCCCCGCCCCCCCCAGCCCCTTTAGACCCCACTGAATCCCAACACGGCTCCGGACCCCCCCATGAACCCTTTTACCTCCCGCAGATCTCCCGCAGGACCCCCCATAGCCCCTCTAATGCTCCATAACCCCCCCAACAGCCCTCTTAGACCCCCCCGTCCCAAATCCCTAATACCCCCCAGGACCCCTATTAATTCATTTGCGCCCCCACTTTGCCCCCCCATCTTTACCTGTCGGCTCCTGGGGCTCCCCCACGGCGGGGGGGTCGTAGCCCCCTTTTCTAGGGGGGGGTCCCCGCTCCAGCCCCAGCCCGGGGCGGCCGCAATGGGGGCAATCTGGGGGCTCCAGCGGGGGCGCCCCCCAGTCATGCCCGCTGTAAATTGGGCGGGTGGGGAGTGCGGAGACGCCCCCCCAGCTCTGGCAGTCCTGGCAGGGGCAGAGGGGCGGGAGCTCCCCCAAAAGCAGGTACCCCCCCGCCACTGGTCGCCCGTAGCCCCCCCACGGGGGGAACCCCTCGGACAGCGAGCGCTGCACCCCCCGTTTTGGGGGGTCCCGGGCTGAGGCCAGGCTGGCCCGACGGCACAGGGGGGGACACGGGGGGGCCCAGGGGCTGGGGGGGGCCCAAGGGTTCGGCAGGCTGGGGGATACCGGGAGGCTGTGAGGGGCGGGGGGGCTGTGGGATATTGGGATCCCATGGGATGCTGGGGGGCTGTGCAGTGAGGGGGGGCTGAGCGCCATTGGGGGGCTGTGGGGCGCGGGGGGACCATGAGACATCGGGGTCCCGTGGGGAGCTGGCAGTCCCTCGGATATTGGGGTGATGTGGGAGATTGGGACCCCGGCGGACACTGAGGTGCCATGGGGTTTTGGGGGGCTGTAGGATGTCGGGGGGCTGTGGGGGGCTGGGGTCTCATGGATTATTTGGGTCCCATGGGATATTGGGGGGCTATAGGATGTTGGGGACTTCTGGGCTTGTGGGGGGCTATGAGGAGTCTGGGTGCCCTGGGATGTAGGAGATCCATGAGATGGTGGGGTCCCGTAGGATTTTGGGGTCCCATAGGGTGATGGGGACCTCTGGGATGTTGGGGTCCCATACGGGGTCGGGGTCTCCAGGGATGTTGGGGTGCCATGGGATGCTGGGGGGCTGTAGGGTATCGGCGACTCCTGGAATGTTAAGGTCCCCTGGGATATTGAGGTGCTATTGGGCACCAGGGTGTCCTGGGATATCGGGGGCCCGTGGAATGTCGGGGACCCCCGGGATATTGGGGTCCTGTGGGATATTTGGGTTCCACAGGGCACTAAGACCCCGTGGGACGTTGGGGTCCCGGGGGATATTGGGGGCCCATGGGGTGCCGGGGTCCCGTAGGAAGTTGGGGACCCCTGAGATGCCGGGGTGCCATGGAGTGTCAGTGTCACGTGGGGCACCAGGGTCCCGTAGGCTTTTGGGGTGTCATAGGGTGTGGGGGACCCCTGGGATTTGGGGGTCCCGCAGGATGTCGGGGGGCTGTGGGGAGCAGGGGTCCCATGGAATGTGGGGATGCCGTGGGATGGAGGGGTCCTGTGGGATATTGGGGTCCCATAGGATATCGGCATCCCATGGGACTGGGGGGTCTCATGGAATGTGGGGGTGCCGTGGGATATCGGGGTCCCGTAGGATGTGAGGCTCCTGTAGGGTGCCGGGGTCCCGACTGGTTCGGGGGTCCCAAGAGGTTCTGGGCTGTCGGGGGGCTCCTCCCCCGGGCCGGGGGTCTCGCGGCCCCCCCGCACCCCGAACCCCCCCAGCAGCTGCTCCAGCTCCCGGCGCTCGGCGGCCGTGGGTCCCGGGGGGCAGCCCTGGGGGGCTCCGGGGGGGGGCGGGGAGTCAGAGTCCCCCCCGGGGGAGCAGGGACCCCCCTTCTTCTGCACGCGGGCGTAGGGGCTGCCATCCAGGGGACCCCAAGTGTGGGAGGGCTCTGGGAGGGATAAGGCGGTCAAAGCCCCCCCCGTACCCCCAAAACCCCACGGGACCCCTCGGAACACCCCGGGACCCCCTGTCTCCCCCACCCCCTTCAGGCCATGGGGACCCCTCCCGTATGTCCATATTGCCCCCAAAGGCCCCCGTGCCCCCCCAGTTCCCCGCTTTTTCCCCCGTTCAAGGTGGGGACCCCTCGACCCCTCCCCACCCTCCCTTATCGCGGGGCCTCCTCAAAACCCCCGAACACCCCCGGTGCCCCCCGCCCCTCAAATCCCCCCCAAAGCCACCCCTGGCAGTTCAGGTCACCCCAACACCCTCCATGACTTGGGAACCCCGCCGCACCTCAATTTCCTCCCCGACCCCCGCTTACCCTCGGGGCTCTCCCAGGGCCCCTCGTAGGAGTCGCGCCGAACCGCGGGGTCCCGCACCCCGTAATCGATGGGGGCAGCGGGCGGGCCGCGGGGGGGAACCCAGCCTGGGGGAGGGGGGCAGGAAGGGTGGGTGATGAGGGGGGGCCGGCGGGGCGTCCCCGGGGTTCTCCGCCCCCCAAAACCCACCTTCGACCCTTTCGGGGCCTGAGGAGAAGATGAACTCGACGGTGGCGTCGGGGGGGAAGCGCTGGTCTGGGGGTAGCACGGGCGGTTCGGCGGGCACGGGGGCGTCCCCATCACCCGCACCCCCAAATTCCCCCGCGCTCCCCCAATCGCCCCATTGCCAGCCCCCATCCGCCCCCTGCACCCCCACATTCCCCCAGTCTGCCCTCCCTGTTCTCGTCTGGGGGGGGGGCACACGGAAACTGGGGGAGTCCCCGTTATCTGCGCCCCCAAATACCCCCATGGCCCTCCTCCTGGCACCCTCCGAATCACCCCAGGACCCTCTCCCCGTGCCCTCTCAAAGCACCCCTAAACTCTCCCTGTCGTCTCGTGCCCCCCCAAACCCCGGAGCCCCCACAAATCCCGCAGCCACCCCGGCTCCCCCTGACCCCCCCGCGCCCCCACCTTGCCAGGCCAGGTCGAGCTCGTCCCGGCGCAGCCTCAGGCGGGGCCCGCGCAGGGTCCCCGTGTGGAACTGAACCCCAAAAACCGCCTCGCGCCCCCCCCGCCGCCGGTGGTAACAGCGCACCTGGGGGCGCACAGGTGAGGGGGCACAAGTGAGATGGGGGCACAGGTGAGTGGGGCACAGGTGAGGGGGGGCCACAACACAAAGGTCAGGGGGGTCACCCCTCCCCTCACGCCACCCGCGAGCTGCCCCACGAACTCGGCCTCCCCTCCCCCGCCAGCCCCCGCGCCCCCCCCGCCCCCCCCTCACCATCACGTCCCCCTTGAGCAGCAGCGCCGGTTCCAGGGTGACACAGAGCGACTGCGAGGCAGGGGGGCTGCTGGGGGAACAAGGGGGTATTTGGGAGGAGTTCAGGTTTGGGGTGGCAGGTTTGGGGCAATCAGTTTTGAGGGAGGGTGGGGGGGTCAAGATTAGGGGGACCCCCTGAAAGGCCACCAGCCACAGAGCACCGGGGGAAACTGGGGGGGAAGGGTGGGGGGAGGCGCTGGACCCCTCCAAGGGGCGGTGGGCTGTGCATGTCAGGTTTGGGGGGCGGGGCTGTGAGCTTTGGGGGTGCCCCGGGACCCCCCAATGGGCACAGCGGGGAGTGTGAGGTTTGGGGGAGGGACCAGGACGCCCAACAGGCACAGCAGGGAGGGAATGAAGTTTGGGAGCACCGAGGGGCGGAGGAGGGCAGGTTTGGGATGGGGGTGTCACTCACTAGACCCCCGAGGTGTAGACGAGCCGCAGCGATTGGTAGATCTTGAGGAAGGGGCGGCAGCCTGGGGGGGACACGGGGAGGTTATGGGGGGGCCCTGGGGGGTTGCCGGGGTCCCATCCCCACCCCAAACTGACCATCGGGGGGGTCGTAGGCGGGCAGGGGGGGCAGCAGGACGTGGTGCAGGAACTGGGGGGAACTGTTCAGGCGGAGTCGCCCCGAGAGCAAGGCCCCGAAATCCTCCGTGTACCTGGGGGGGCACGAGTGGAACCCCAAAACTGCCCCAAAACCACACCAAAGCCAGGCCAAAAATCCCCGCAAAATGACCCCAAAGAGCAACTGAAACTACACCCCAAATCACCTCAAAACCACCCCAAAAACACCCTCACCCACATCAAAAGTTACCCCTAGAACACCCTAAAATCCATCCCAAAAGTGCTCCAAAAATCACTGCAAAATCACCCAAAAATCACCCGCAGAAACGGCCCAGAAATCACCCCCAAACACCCCCGAAACCTTCAAAATTACCCCAAAAACTATTCCCCAAAGCCACCCCCAAAGGCACCCCAACTCCCCCAAACCCCGCCATGATCTCCCTTGAACCCCCGACCCCAGAACCTCTCCCGCCCCCCTTCCCCCTCACCTGCGCTGGGAGGGCTGCAGGACCCCCCCCAATTTCTCCTCGCAGAATCTCCTCATACTCAGCGCGTTCAGCGCCTGCTCGGGGCTGGGGGCGGCAAAAGGGGGGGTCAGGCACCCCCAAAGCCCCCGGGATCCCCCGGGATCCCCCGGGACCCCTAAGACTCCCCCAAGCCCCGCGTAATTCCTCCATATCCCCAAATCCTCCCCACGACCCCTTCAACCCCCCCATGACCCCCCTAAACTTCCCCATAGGCCCCCCCACCCCTGCCCCCCTGGAACCCTCCTTCGGACACCCCCCGACCCTCCACAGCCTCCTATAGCCCCCCACCAGCCCCCCAATAACCCCCAGTCCCCTCCAGGGCCCCCTCAACCCCCCCGATCCCCCAAAGCTCCCCTGCCCCCCTCACCTGCCCCACACGTCGCTGTAGTGCAGAAACGCCCCCACGACCACCCCGACCGGGGCCTTGCTGCCCTGCGGGGGGGACACAAGTCAGGGCTGTCGGGACCCTCAGGGCTCCCCAGTACCCGCCGGTACCACCCATAGCTCCGAGTGTTCCCCTAAGCCCCCCAGTACCCCCAGTACCCCCATAAGTCCGAGGGACCCCCGAGCGTCCCCCTGAGGCTCCCCAGTAGCCCCAGTGCCCCCAGTACCACCCCATAGCTCCGAGTGTCCTCCCGAGCCTCCCCAGTGCCCCCATAGCCCCGAGCACCCCCAGTGCCCCCGGTCACCCCCACTGACACCCCCGTGTCCTGCAGTGCCCCCCCCAGAGCCCCGAGTGCACCCCAGGAACCCCCAGTACCCTCCCAGTACCCTCCCAGTGCCCGTCCAATCGCTCCCAGCCCCCTCCCCATTGTTCCCACCCCCCCAGGGGGCCCCAAACCCGCGGCCCCCCCACCTTGCAGAGCAGCACGGCCACGTTGCGGGGGTGCCCCCCCAGGCACCCCTCGAGCGCTTTGCAGACGGAGCAGAGCAGCTCCAGGGGGGGCGCCAGGAGCTCCGGCCACCCGAAATCTAGCACCTGGGAGGGTCCTCAGAGCCGGCACCCCAAAACCCCCGCGACATCCCCGAACCTGCCGGGGTGCCGCCGGGACCCCTCCAGGGACCCCCGCGCCCCTCGAGACTCCCGGACCCCCAGGACACTCCTCCCCTCCCTCGCCCCCCAGCCCCTCCGGAGCTGCCCCGGGACCCCAAAACCGCGCGAGGGCACCCCCAAACCCGAGAGACCCGCCCGGGAGCCCAGCACGCCCCGGGACCCCCAGAACCAGCGGGGGACCCTCAGACCCCCCCAGAACCAGCGGGGGACCCTCACACCCCCCCCCAGCCCCCCCGTGGGACCCTCAGACCCCCCCAGATCCTTCGGGGGGACCCTCACACCCCCCCAGATCCCCCGTGGGATCCTCGCACCCCCAGCCCCCCGGACCGCTCCTCACTTTGGGGTTCAGGCGCGCGAGGTCGCGGCGCTTCTCGGACAGGTTGAAGATCTGGGGGGCACAGGGGGGGTCGGGAGGAGCCCGGACCAGCGGGGCGACGCCGAAACTGCCCCAGGAGCCCCCAGCCCCCTGGAACCCCCGAAATCCCAGCCCCTGTCACCCCCGGGCCCCTCGTGTCTTGCTCCCCCTCCCCAGGGCTCCCCCCGCAGCCCCCCTCCATCCCCCCAGTGCCCCCCCAGTTGCCCCAGTTGCCCTCACCGTGTAGTTGGGGCCGTGCCTCGCCCCCAGGAGCTTCGCCAGGTGCCGCAGGTGACCCCCGGGACCCCCTTCGCAGCCCCCCGGGACCCCCACGCTCAGGATCCGCTCAGTCACGAACGTCAGGTCCAGGGGGGGGAAGGGGGGGGTCTCGGGGCTGGGGGCGCGGGGACTCCTGGGGTGGGAGGAGAGGCTCAGAAAGGGGGGCGGCACTCCCAGAACCGCCCCCCAGCGTTGCAACCCTCCCCAAGATCCCCCGGCACCCCAAAATCTCCCGGGATCTCCCCAAATTTCCCCCCTCCCCCATTCCTGAGACCCCCCAGCACCCCCAGACCCCCGTACCTGGGCAGCGTGCTCCGCTGGGGGGCGCTGTCGAGCGAGGAGCCCTGGAGGGTCCGGGGGGCCCCAAAAACGAGGGGGGGCAAAAGGAGATCGGGCGGGGACCCAAAACACGGGGGGAGTTAAGGGCTGTCCCCAAACACGGGGTGCTCGGGGGGGCCAAGGCAGCGGGGGCAAAGGGGGGGTCAGAGGGGTCCCCTAAACACGGGGGAGTAAGAGGGAGTCAAGGGGGGGTCCGGGAGACCGGGGGTGTTCCCAAAACGCGGGCGGGGGGGCAGGGGAGGGTCAGGGAGGTCCCCAAAACATGAGGAGGGTCGGGGGTCAAGAGGGGTCAGGGGAGGCCAAGGGAGGTGTCAGAGGGGTCCCCAAAACACCGCAGAGTCACGGGGGTCTCAGGAGGGGGTCGGGGGGGTCTTCAACACCTGTGGAGGGTCAGGGGCTTTTTGGGAGTCCCGGGGGGGATTACAGGGGTTTGTGGACCCCGGGGGGAGGTTGGGGGTCACGGGGGGGGTCAGGGAGTCGGGGGATTTGGGGGTTCGGGGGTCTCACCACGCGCTCGCTGCGCCGCACCGGGGCCGTGTTCCGCCTCTGGGGGGGCACAGCAGGGTCTGAGGGGCCCGACCCCCGGCACGAGCAGGGTCCTGCCCGGGGCTTTGGGGTCCGAGGGGGATTTCGGGGGTCAGGGGAAAATATGGGAAGTGCCGGGTCCTGACAGGGGTGTTGAGAGGTTCCGTCTCCTTCTTGGGGGGGGCCTGGGGGGTTTCACCCCTTCCGTGGGGTCCCTGATCCTGCCCGGGGAGTTTGGGGGTCCCGAGGGGAGCTCGGGGGGTCCTGCCCGGGGGCGCTTCGGGGGTTTCGGGTCGTGCTCGAGGGGTCTGGGGGTCCCGAGGGGGGTTTGAGGGGTCTCGGGTCCTGCCCGGGGGTTTGGGGAGGTCGCACCCCCCCATCCATCCATCCTCACCAGCTCGGGCGGGGGCAGAGGCTGGCACGGTGACGTCACCTGGAGGGGGACACGGGGTCATCCCAAATGGGAGCCGGCCCCAAAGGGACCCCGCCTTCGGGGACAGCCCCCCCCCCCCACCCCGTACCTTGCTCTCACATCTCTTGTGGGCGGCGACTTTGCAAACTGGGGGGGACAACGGCAACATCAGGACGCCCAATGTCTCTCCACGGACCCCCCAGGAACCCCCAATACCCCCCAATACCCCCCAATACCCCCCAATACCCCCCAATACCTCCCAATACCCTCCCCTCTCCCAGTAATCTCCCCAGCAACCCCTCAGTGCCTCCAGTAAACATCCAGAAACCTCCCAGTGTCCCCAGTATCCAGGCAAGTAACCCCCCAATGCTCCCAGTAACCTCCCAGTGTTCCCAGTATCCATCCAAGTAACCCCCCAATGCTCCCAGTGCCCTCCCAGTGCCCCCAGTAAGCCCCAGGCAGTCCCGGGGCTGTCCCGGGGGTGTCACCTCTGCACACGAGCCCGTGGGGTCCCAGGGGGGTCCCGCAGCCCCCGCAGGGCGCCCCGCGCCGCAGGCTCCGCTCGCGGAACGTGTGGGGGGCGGGCGGGGGCGGCCGCGGCTGCGGGAACACGGGGGGGTCACCGCATGTCCCCCCCCGGGTCCTCTCCGTGTCACTCCCATGACCTCGCGCGTCACTTCTGGGACCCCGATGTCACCTCCCGTGTCCCCCTCCATGTCCCCCCGTGTCACCCTCTGTGTCTCCTTTGAGAACCCCCCGTGTCCTCCCCGGGTCCCCTCGGTGACACACCCAGTCCCACCCGGTTCCCATCGCGTCCCCCCACGGGTCCCCAGGTGTCACCCCTTGTCCCCCCGGTGTCACCCGTGTCCCTTCTTGTGTCCCCCCGTGTTCCCTCCATGACTTCTCACTGACCTCTCCCCTCCATGACGCCACACGTGTCTCCGCATGTGTCCCTACCATGTCCCGCTCTTGTCACCCCCAGTGTTCCCCCGTGGCCCTCCCCTGTCCTCTCCTGTGTCCCCTCTCGGCTCCCACTCGTGTCCCGCCATGTTGTCCCTGCGTCACCTCCCTGTTCCTCCCATGTCCGCGCTGTGACCCCCTCATGTGTCACCCCCAGTGCCACGCCCGTGACCCCAAGCACCGCCCCCATGTCCCCCATGTCCCCCGTGTCCCCCCGTCTCCCCTCTCTTGTCCCCTCCCTCCACACTCCCGTGTCTCCCCGTGTCCCTCCGTGTCGCTTATGTCCCACTCGTGTCCCCCAGTGTCCTCTCGTCTCCCTCCCTGTGCCCCCCCCGTGTCGTCCCGCGTGTCCCCCCCGTGTCACCCCAGGCCCCGCTGGCCCCCGGCCACGGACACCGCGTCCCGCAGGAAGCGGGACAGGGACAAGCCCAGGAAATGCTCCCCCGGGGACGACCCCGCCGTTCCCACGGAGGGGGAGGGGCGTGGGAGTGAGCGGGGGTGGGGGGACAGCAGGGGGAGGCTCGGGGGGGCGTGGGACGGGGAGGGAGTGGCGTGGGAAAAAGGGAAAAAGCGGGGAAATGGGGGAAAAGGGAAAGTGAAGGCGAGGGGTGAGCGACGGAAAACATGGGGAGGGGCGGCGGGGGGGGACGGGAGGGTCAGACTCGCCTGTCCCCCCTCAGGGCACGCAACGCCACGCGTGGGGACGGGGCGGCAGGAGCGGACCGCAGCGCGGGGGGACCCGCGGGGGCGCCACGGGGGGGGTCCCGCCGCTTGTCCCCCCAGCCAGACCCCCCCTTCCCCACCGAGGGGTCCCCGCCCCACGCGGGACCTGCGCCCACGCACGGAGCTCCCCCGCTCCTACCGTGTCGGGGCCATCGCGGCGGCCGAACGCGCGCAGCAGCGTCCCCACGGCCCCGGGGGGCTTCATGGGGGGCTCCGGGGGTCCCAGGCGCTCCCGGGGGGCGGCGCGGGGCTCCCGTGGGTCCCGCGAGCCGCTCCGTGGCCGAAGGCGCGCGGGGAGGGGCCGTTTCCGCGAGCCCGGAGCCGCTTCCCGTGCCGGGGGGGGGACACGGACACGGGGGGGACACGGGGGGGACGACACGGGAGCGACACGTGTGGCTACAGGGAGGGGACACCGGGATGGGCACAGGGGAGACGAGGAGGAGACATGGGGGACGCACAGAGGGGACACACGGCGGGGACACGGACACGGGGGGGACACGGGCAGGGGGACACCGGGAGGATCACAGGGGAGACAAGGACAGGGACACAGCGGGGACACACACGGGGGACACTGGGGTGACACTTCCTCCTGCTGACGATGCCTCAGTTTCCCCCTTTCTCCCTGCCAGGATCCCCCAAAATTCCTCCCGAGTCCCCCCGGGACGTTCCTGGCGCTGCCCCCGCCCCTTCTTCATCCTCCTCCTCCTCCTCCCGCCGTTCCCCGGTTAACCCGCCCCCGCGGCTCCCCGAGACCCCCAAACTCGGGAGGGAAGGGGGGAGTTGGACCCACCCCATGGGGACCCCCAAAGTCGGAGAGAAGGGGAAGGCTGAAACTCCCCATGAGACCCCCAAATTCGGTGGGAAAGAGCATCCTCAGCCCCTGCGACCCCCAGACTCGGGGCAGGAGATGCAGGTCTGGAGGGGCTCGAGGGACCCCAATCCCAGGATGAGCTCCCCAGGGGAGCGCAGGGACCCCAAAGCCCCCTCCCTTGGGATGCCCCTGGGGGAAGCTCGTTTCAAGGGGAGGAATTGGGGGAAGAATTAGGGTACATGGGGTGTTGGGGTGGTTATTGAAGTGCAGGCGTTTTGGGCTGCACAGGGGGAATTGGGGTGCAAGGAGGGTTTTGGGGTTTCAGGAGGGTTCTGGGGTGCAGAGCTGTTTTTGGGTGTGGGTTATTGTGCAGGGGGGGGCTGGGGAGCCGGGAGGGAATTAGGGTTCAGGAGGGGAATTGGGGAGCAGCTTTTGGGGGTGGAGGAAGAGGATTTAGTTTGAGGGTTCTGGAGGGCACAGAGGAGATCGGGGGCCTGCTTGGGCCCCCCTCCCGGGCAGGGCTGTCAGAGCCCCCTTCTCCCGGCCCTTGGGGTCCTCCCCTCCCAGCCCGGCCAGGACAGACCCCCCTTTATGCGGCCGAGCCGCCGCGGGGGGGGCCGGCATTCCAGCGGTGGGGGAGGCGGGTTTCAGCATTCCAGCGGTTGGGAAGAGCCGGGAAAGAGGAAGGGCCGGGGGCGGGGGGGGCTATGCCGGGGCTCAGTGCTGTGCCCTCGCCCCCAATTAATTAGTGTCAGTCAGCAGGGACAGAGGAAGAGAAGGGATGAAAGGAAGCAGAGATGGAAGGATCAGGATGAAGGTGAAGGAGGAACAAAAAAGGAGGAAGAGGAGGTAGAACTAGTGATGAGGAGGAAGAAGATGGAAGGAGAAAAGCGAAGGAGGAAGGAGAAGGAAGAATGGGAGGAAGGACAGAGGAAGGAAGCAGAAGGAACAAAACAGGAGGAAAAAGAATGAAGTGGAAGGAGGAAGCAGAAGGAGACTGAATGATGGAGGGAAGAGGAAGAAATAAGGAAGTGGAAGGAGGGGAACAGGAAGAGAGGATGGAAGGAAGATGATGAAGAAGGAAAAGCAGGAGGAAAGAAGGAATGAAGGAGGAGGAAGGATGGAATGAGGAAAGATAAGGATGCAAGAAGGATAAAGAAGGAAGCCCAGAGAGAAGAAGGCCAATATAGGGGCAGGAAATTCCCCGTGGGAGGCTTTGGGAACTGGCCCGTTCCCCTTCGAGGGGGAGAGAAGGGCAGAAGCATTTGGGGCCTTTCTGGATCTTTTTAAGCTCATTTTATTGGAGAAAACAAAACAGCCCCCAAGAGGGGGGAGAACCCCAAAGCCCCCCCATGCAACCCCCCTCCCCGGGACCCCAAAACTCCCCTGGGACTTCCCAAAACCTCTGGGAAGGTTCTTTTTACACATTTTTACAGCCCACCCCAAATCCCAAAATCTCAGAATATCCTGAGGCTCTGGGGTGGAAATCCAGGTTTTTCTGTGTAAAGGGCAGGGCTGCATCCCAAAAATTGGGTGGGGGCATTGTGGGGACACCTGTGTGCAGGAGGATGATGGTGTGCTGGGGAAAACTGACATTCCAGAGGTGAGGAAAATGGCGGGCGCAGGGGGATCCCAGACCCTGGAGGATTTGGGGGAGATTTGATGCCTCCCCATCCCTGTTTTGGAGGGGCTCCAGTGAGGAGATGGGTGGGAGGGAGGCCAGCTCTTCCTCACCCCTTATTCCATGGAAAACACCTGGTGGGAAGGAGGGGGGCTGCTTTTCTTTGAGAAAACTCCTGGAATTACCCCTGCCACCCCCTGTGCTGATTCTGGGGTGAGTCCCGTGCGTTCAGGGTGGGTTTTTATCAGGATTTAAGAAGCCATATCTGAGGGAATAGATGAGTTTTAGGCTTTATTTCCGTCTCGCCTGGATCAAGGTTGGGATTTTTGGGAATCTCCAGAGGTTCCCGTGGCGGCTGAGGAGGAGGAGGAGGGGGAGGAAGCTTTTACTCAGCTCCTTCTTCATCATCACCTTCATCCTCCCCATCCATGGAGAGCGCGGCGTATTTGCTGGCGTGGCTGAACTGCAGGGAAAGCCAGGAAAAATTCCCAAAAATGGGATTTGAGGGAGATAAAGATCTCCAGGGGCTCACACATCCCAAAACCAGGGAGTAACAGCCCCCCCAAGAGGCCAGAGACATCCAAAATTGCAGGAGTAGTTGAGCTGGGAGGGCCACAGGAGTCATTATTGAAAAAACATTCCCCAAGCCCCCAAAATACCAGGATTTGAAGGGGATGAAGACCCCCCAGGAGGTCATACACCCCAGCATGGGGGGATCACAGCCCCCCCAAAAGGGGTCTCAGACTGCCCATGGCTGAACTGTGGGGGTGGGGAGGGGGCCAGTGAGACAGAAACTTCCCAAAATACCCCAAAAATGAGATCTGAGGAGTCAAAGCCCCATCACCCCAAAGAGGGGTCACAGCCCCCCATTAACCAGAGGCATGAGGGGTCAGTTATGGTGAAAATTCCTCAAAATCCCCCAAACCCGGGATTTGAGTGGGGGTCCCTCCCCCCATTTCGGGTCCCCCTGGATCCTTACTGAGGGGGGGTTCTCCTCCAGTTTCTTTGGCTCGTGCTCCTTCCGGGGGTCCCTCCTGGGGGGCAGAGGGCAGAGGTCAATACCCAGAAATTCCCAGTCTCCAGGGGGTTCCTGGGGGGGCTCTGGGGGGGTCTCACCTCTCAGGGTCCCCCACTCCTGCGGGGCCACGGCTGCAGCTCCGGCCCTTGGAGCTGCTCTCCCGACCCCCCTCCGGCTTCAGGTCCTCTGCTGGGAAAAGGTGGGGGGTCACAGCCCCCAAAACCCCCTGAGTTCCTCAAGCCCCCCTGAGCCTCCCAGCGAGGCCTTGACACCCCCGGAACCCTCCCAACCCCCTTTAAACCCCCCCCCAAAATCCCTCACCCCCCCCAGATCCCCTGATACCAACCTCTCCCCGAGCCTTCCCAAAGCCCCGAGCTCCCTCCAAATCCCAAACCCCCCTCAAACACCCTCTCTGAGTCCCCCAAGTACTCCCAAGACTCCCCCAAATTCCCAAAACCCGCTCTGAGCTCTCCCAATCCCCCCTCCCATTCTCACCTCTCCTCTGGGGGGTCCTGGGTGGGCCCCCATCATCTCCAGGGGGGGAGGGGCCGGGGGGGCCCCCACTGCAGAGAGAGAGAAAATGAGAGAGGGGCATCAGGGGGGTCCCTAGAATGGCCCCATTCCTAGGAATGGTGGGATGGAGCACAGGAATGTTTGGATAGGGCTTGGGAATGTTGGGGTGGAGCACAGGAATATCAGAGCAGTGCACAGGGAATTCCTGGGAATATTGCAATGGGGCACTGGAATATCCCTGGACCCTGTGAATGTCAGGATGGGGCACAGGAACATCCCTGAGCCCCAGGAAAGTTGGGATTGGGCACAATAATGCTGGGATGGAGCCCAGGAACACATCTGAGAATGGTGGGAAGGGGCACAAGAAGGTTGGGATGGGCAGAAGAGTCTCCATGGGCTGCAGGACTGTTGGGATGTGCCACAGAACACTGGGGCGGGGCACTGGAATATCAGGATGTGAGGCAGGAGCATCCCTGGGCCACAGCAATGTTGGGATGTACCAGTGACTCCAAGGAATGGGCCACAGGAACACTGGTCTGGGATACAGGAATGCTGAGATGGGCTTTAGAAAGGTCAGGATGGGCAGCAGAAATGCTGGTATGCACTACAGGATCATCCCTGGGAATGTCAGGGTCCCCTTCTCCCAGTCCTTGGGGTCCTCCACTAAGGAAAACAGGGATCCATGGAATGCTTTGGGCTGGAAAAGCCCCCACCAGGCTGCTCCTTCCTGGGACACCCACCTGGTCAGGCAGGGCTGCTCCAAGTCAGAGCTCTGGGAATTGCCAGGGGGGTTCTGGCTGCTCCGCTTCATCCAGGCGTTCTCCTTGGGAGGTGGTGCCGGCATCACCTTTGGCTTCTCCTCCCGGGATTTGGGGGGCGGTGAGGGCGGCTCCTCCTCTTTTCCTAGGGGCTCATTTTCCAGGGATTTCTCGCTCTCCCTCCTCCGTGTGGCTGGGGGACACAAATCCGTGAGGGAGCTGCCGGACACCCCGGGCTGGGATGCTCTGGCCACCCCGGCCCCCGACTCACTGCGGCCGGTGGGGCCGGAGCCCGTGGCCGTGCCCGGGGGTCCCGCGGGGCCGCTCTGGGAGGACTCGCTGCCTGTCCGGGACCGCTCCTGGTTCTCCTCGCTCCGCCAGCTCGGATGCCTGCGACAGAGAGGGTGGAAATAGAATCATGGGGCTGGGAAAGGGCTGCCCCACGAACACCATCCCACCCAAACCACTCCCAGGGGCTCATTCCCATCCATCCCACTTTTCCATGGACACCATTCCCTGTCCCTCCCACCTCTCTGCAGGGATCAGCCCCAAATTTCCTGAGTGATCATTTCCATTCCATCCCACCTTTCTGTGGGGATCATTCCCTGCCCATCCCCACCATTCCCCTTTCCCAAGAGACCATTCCCTACCCCTCACATCTTTTGGGTGGGATACATCTTGTCCATCCCACCACTACCCACGAGACCTTTTCCAGCCCTTCCCACCTTTCCCAAGACATAATCCCCACCCCACTCCCTTTTTCCCAAGCACCATTCCCACCTTTCCCGGGGCCGTCTGTCGATCCTCTTGTCATCCTCCAGCTGCCGCTGAAGTTTTTCCTGCTCCTTCTGGAGCCTCTCTTCCACTTCCCGCTCCCGAGCTGCTGTATCCACAGGCTTGGCCCCCCCGAAGATGGAAGCAGCCCGGCTGGATTGGGCAGCAGGAGCTCCGGAAGTTTCCTCTTCCTTGGGAGCACTCCGGGGCTTCAGGTTGAGCTTCGGTCTCTGGGTGGGACCTGGGAACGAGTCAGGAGATCCCGGTGAGCACTGATCCCACCTGGAGCAGTGCTGGGACTGACAGGATAATCCCTGTCTCATCCCACCATTCCCAAGGGATCATCCCCTTCCCCAGCCCACCTTTCCTGAGAGACCATTCCCTGTCCTTCCCACCTTTCCATGGGGATCACTCCTATCCCAACCTGCCTTTCTTAAGAGACCAGCCCCTTCCAACTCCATCCCACCTTTCCCAAGGGATCATTCCCATTCTATCCAACCTTCCCCAAAGGAACAGCCCCTGTCCCACCCCACCTCTGTCCTCGCGGCGGAAATCATCTCGGCCATAATCATCCCGGGAATTCCACCGATCCATCCGGTCATCCCGCCGGTCATAACGGTCATCATAGCCACGGTAGTCGTCGTCCCGGCGGTAGCCGCTTCCAAAGGCTCTCCGGCCGCTGCCTATTCGGGAGTCGTAGCCTGGGAAGGAGATGGATCCATCTGAGAGTGACTGGGGACAGCACAGCCCAGATTCACAGAGACCAAAGGTTGGGAATTTGGGCGATTCCCAGGTAGTTGCTGGCCATGCGGCGGGTTCTTGCTCCCACTTTCTTTGCCCCTGAAAAGCCTTGGCAATTCCCACCTCGGTCGTAATCCCTGCTGCGGTCGTCGTAGCGATCCCGGCCCCCAAAGCCACGATCCATGTCCCGCCGTGGCCCGTCCCGATACCGGTCATCATAGCGATCACGATATCCTGGGAACAGGCACAGATTTTACTGGGATAGGTACAGATTCCACAAGGAACAAGGAAAATCCCAGTACAGCCCACGTGGGAGAGGAGGAAGCCCCATTTAGCCCTATAAACTGGGAATGAGCTCAGGTGGGAATGAAGAGTTTCGAGAATGAATGAACTTGGGATAGGAATGAGAGCTGAGGACAAATGAGCTCCAAATGGGGAATGAACAAGCTCAGGGTGGGAATGAATTCTGGGAATACATTAGCTCCCGGTGGGACTGAGTTCTGGGAATGAATGAGGACCAGACGGGAATGAACAAGCTCAGGATAGGGAATGAGCTCAGGTGGCTCCTAATCTCAAGCAGAGCAGGGTCAGGTGCCTCTGGATCTTGGGACAACGCTGGTTCCCAGGACACAGGGGAAGGAAGGACTGCTGGAATGCTGGGCCCATCCCCTTCACTCACTGTCCCCGAATCCATCATCGCTCCGGCGGGGGGGGTAGTCATCGAAGGCGTCGGGAGCAGCCGGCCGCGCGCGCCAGTCGCTCTCGAACCGCTCCGAGTCCCGGAAGCGATCCCGGTCTCTGCCGAAGCAGCGATCGTCCCGATCTGCCAGGAGCCAGGGACACAGAGAAGGCAGGGACAAGGAGAGGGAAAGGAAGGAAACAGGGCAGGGTCAGGGCTGGGCCCTTGGCCACTCTCCCTGAATCCCTACCCTGCCCAATCTGTGTCCTCAGCTGGCACTCACCTTTATCCTGAGCTTGATCCGCCACATCCACTCGTATCCTTCTGTTTCCTAAAGACTGGGAACAACAGCGGGAAATGAGTGCTGGGCTGGGAATTCCCTCCCCATATCCCATCTGACCCTCCCCTCTTCCAGCTGGAAGCCATTTGCCTTTTTCCCATCACTCCAGGCCCATCTCCAAATCCTTCTCCAGGTCCTTGGAGTCTCTTTAGGCCCTGGGATGTGCTCTTGGAAGCTGGGATTGGACTCACCTCTTCATTGAGGCTCAGGGCCTGGAACAGGGAATCGATATCCTCAAATTCCGCGTATCCGAAACCTTTCAACCTCTCGGGATTGGTGGGTTCCCGCGGGAGCCGCACGGCGCTGATCTGCCAAGGGAGGGAAGGCAGGAGAGCTCCCCTCAGGATCTTGGCTTCCAAAGGGGAATGAGGAAGGGTGGCGAGACCTGGGATGGAGCAACTCATATCCAGGGACTGAGGGGATTCCCCATGCATGAGGAGGGAAGGGGGGCGGTCCCCACCCCAAACACAGCATAGCTTTCTTTCCTTTTTTTTTTTTCTCTGGATTGAGGGACTGGGAAGAGAATTCCAGCTCTGGCAGCTGCACTGGGAACAATGGCAAGGGCTGGGTATGCTCTGCAGGCTCCAACTCGGGCTCAGGGAAGCAGGAGCCATCTCAGAGCTCATCTCAGTGGAAAATCAGCCCTGCATGTGTCCAGCACAAGTTCCACATGGACACAGGGTAGCCCACAACCTCCTTTCCCTGGATTTCAGCTCCCAAAGTGTGGAAGCTCTTTGCTTATTCTTGGTCGGAGCCCTGGGAAGTGTCAGGAGCCACCAACATTCCTAAATGACATTCCAGGGGCTCACAGGGTCCCCCCTAGAGCACCCCTTGGGATTTTCCTGGGATGGATTTCCTGATGGGAAACCTCTTGGAAAACCAGGATCTAGCTTGGACCAAAGGAGAATCCACAACTCATCCATGGAATTATATTTAAAGGATGATAAATGCCAAGGAGAAGAGAAAAGGAATGAGGACGGCCAAGGTCAGGTGCGGAGCTGGAGAGGGAAAAGCTGGATTGGTTCAAATGGAAATATACTTGGTTTTCAGCAATTTGTGTTTCCCTGCGGTTTTCAACACCTCTGTGTGATCCATGAGCTTCCTGATGCTTCCAGCTGTCCTGCCCCGCTCCCCCAGTCTAACCTCCACCTGACTCCACAGGGAAACCCCCCTCTGGAGGCTCCTCAGTCCCACTGGAGGAGCAGGAATGGCTGATCCATGGCTGGGGAATCAAGGGATTCTCTCAGGATCAACCTACAGACACCCACGTGCCATGGCAATGGATACGGGCGTCTGACGGAGACAGAGCCACACACCAGGGCTCCCACAGCATTCCCACCCCTGGAACGTCACTCACATTAAGTCCTCGGAAGAAATCCTTGATGGACTCTTCCGTGACATCGTAGGGCAGGTTTCCCAGGAATGCCGTGTACGGGGGGGATTTGGGGAGGCGGCTTCTGTCGATGTTGGGCTCGCGGGCAGCGCGCGGGGCCGTGGGAAGGATGGAGCGGTCGATCGGAGGCGCCCGGTAAACGTCATCGTCATTGCTGTGCCACGTGGTGGAGACTGCGGAGAAACCCGGGATTTGGGCACACGTGTACCTGGCTGGAGCTGACCAAAGCCATCCAGAGCTGGCCAGGTCAGCTGCAGTCAGCAAATCATCCCAAAACCCACCCAGACAGAGACAGCTGAAAGCAACTGGAGGCAACGGGAAGAAACTGGAGTCATCCTGAGCCAAGCAGCATTGGTAAATCCAAGGAAAAGGCACCCTGAAGCCATCCAGAGCAGCCAAGGAGGGCAATCCCATGGGATGGCTTTCCAGGATTCATTCCTGCTTGGATTCCAGCCTGGCTCACTGGTAAGCTCTGGTGAATCCGACTCCTAAAACCCTCAATACACCCTTGCTGCTCCCCCACTTTGCTGAACACTGAGTCTCATCCCTAAGGAAAACTCACATGGCTCTCCCAGCTTCATTATTATTCCAAAAAGGAACAGTCAGTGGATTTTTCCAGCTGTGGGTGCCACTGGCAGATAGGAATGCCAATCCTGCAGCTGGGAATGCCAATCTGGAAGGTGGGAATTATGTTGCAGGAGCTGGAAATGCTGACCCAGAGCCGGGAATGTCAGTCTGGGAGCTGGGAATGCCAATCTCAGAGCTCAGAATGGCACCCAGGGATTGAGAATGCTCTTCCCCAGATGGGGAATGCCAATCTCAGAGCTGTAAATGCTGCTCTGGGGGCTGGGAATGCTATCCTGGCTCCAGGGATGACGTTCCAGGAGGCAGGAATTGCACACTCACCTTCCAGGTCGTCGGTCTCATCGGCCCAGCTCACAGGTTTGGGGATGTAGGTGGGGCCCCCCCCGCCCCCCCCATCCTCCGCCAGGAAATCCGTGAGCGTCAGCGTCTTCCCCTTCTTTGGCTTCTTCTTCGCTGCCGCTGCAGGAGTGACCAGAGACACGGATCAGAGCGGGAATCAGACAGGGAATGGACAGGAATGAGAGAGGGAATGGGCAGGAATAAGAGAGGGAATGGGCAGGAATGACAGCTGGGACAGGCGGGAATGAGAGCAGGAATGGGTCGGAAAAAGAGTGGGAATGGGAGGGAATGAGAGTGGGAACAGGTGGAATGAGAGCAGGAACAGGGCAGGGGCAGAGGGGACTGGGGACACTGGGGTGGGACACAGGATACTGGAATGGGACTGGGGACACCAGAATGGGACATGGGACACAGAGATGGGACACGAGGAGCTGACATGGAACGTCAGGCACCAGGATACGGGACACTGGGATGGGATAGAGGACACCAGGATGGGACATGAGGGGCTGGGATGGGACACTGTGATGGGACAAGAGCCATCAGGACCTGACAATGGGAATGGATTCAAGGAGCTGAGAGGTGACAGCAGGTGGCAGGATCGGAAACGAGGCACTGGGACAGGGGACACTGGGAAGGGACAGGAGGCGCTGTGATGCGACATCAGAATGGGACATGGGATGCCAAGAGGTGACAGGAGCCACCAGGACAGGACACGAGGCTTTGGGATGGGACACAAGGTGGGACATGGGACACTAGGATGGAATGGGAGGAGCTGGGATGGAACAGGAGCCAGTGGGATGGGACAGGAGACAGGACAGGAGGAACCAGGAGGAAACAATACGGGAAGACATGGAGCACCAGGATGGGATAGGAGGCCCTGGCATGGGACACAAGGGGACAGATGGGACATGGGATGATGAGGATGGGATGGGATGAGTCAAGAGCAGACAGGGGGTGTCAGGATGGGACATAAGGAGCCGAGAGGGGACAGGAGCCACCAAGACGTGACACCAGTCACTGGGATGGACCATGAGGCACCAGAATGGGGCACCAGGTGACAGGATGGGACACGGAGTACTGAGATGGGACAGAAGGCACTGGAAGGGGACACAGGATGGGACATGAGGCATCTGGAAGGGATATGGCACTGAGAGAGGACACAAGGTGCTGGGATGTCCATGAGGGCATCAGGGTGGGACAGGAGCCACTGGGATGGGACAGAAGGAACCAGGAAGGGATGTGGGGCACCAGGACGGAAAGGAGGTGGCACAGGAGGGGACAGGAAGTGACAGGATGGGACACAAGATGGGACATGGGGCACTGGGATGGGACAGCAGCCACTGAGATGAGATATGAGGAGCTGGACGTGAGGACCTGGGATAGGGACAGGAGACACCAGGGTGGGACAGGGCTCCACACTGGGGCATGGGACATCAGGACTAGACAGGAGCCACTGGGAGGGGACACACGAGGGGACAGGAGCCACTGAGCCACTCCCCAGCCCCCTTTACTCGATATTCCCACCAGGAAAACTGTCCCTATGGGGACACACCCAGGCACATGCTGTGACCCTCCTGGAAAACCAGAATATTTCCTGGAAGGCAGGTTTGGATTCACAATTCCCCCAGCCTTCCCTCCTTCCCGGAGGAGCTGCTGCCCTCATGTGGCTCTGCCACTGGATATGGGATCTTTCTCGGCAAAAACACCGCAGTTTCCAGGAAAAATCCCTCAGGGTGGAGCTGGGAGGGTCTTGGAGCCCCAGAGAAATGGCAGATTCCCCTCCTTCCCCCATGAGGTTTTGGGACGGTCAACTGTGCTCCCAAGGGAAGGAAAACTGGTGCATTTTAGGAATATGAAAGAGAAAGGCTTAGAAAAATATCCCCCTCTTTTTTTGAAGGAGAGATAATGAATTTTTGGATGGCCACAGCTTCCTGTCAGATATCTGCGACCAGATAGTGGGATAACAATTAATTAATCAACTGAAGGGCTTTAACAAGGATAAAAAGGATGGAGGTGGGATGCTGAGATTGCTCATGGAATGGCCTGGAAATGTGTTATTCTGTGGAAATCCAGCTTGGAGAGAACCACCACTGGTGTCTTCCCGTGGGAATTGAGAGGGGGTGCTGGTGGTGGTGAGACCCCTGGGATGGCTCCATCTTCCCCCAATCCCTCCCTTTCCTCCCCACCACGGATTTCAGGGAAGCGCGGGGCCGTTCCAGGAATCCCATGGGAATCCCAGCCCGGGATCCGGGAGCTCCAAGACCCTCAGAGCTGTCCCAGGGTGAGCTGAGCTCCCCCAGGAAAGCAGCCTGGAACACTCCTGGGAATGCGGGAAATACCTGAGGCCCAGGGAAAGCTGGGACAGGGATGGATCCAGGTAGGAACCCGAACCCTGAGGCGGGGGGCACCTTCCAGCTCTGCCCTGATCACCCCGGTACCGGGACGCCCCTCCCCCTCCAGAGAGCCGGGGATCCAGGGAGATGCTGCGGCATTGGGAGTGGAGGGGGCAGGCGGGGTGGGACTGGGGGAATCTGCTGTGCCCCCCCACGCCGGCACCGACCCTAGAGGGGCTGGGAGGGCTCGTACCCCGCCCCGCCTCCCTCGTTACGAACCCCAAGAAGCCTCAAGGGCACCGCGGGCCCGCCAAGGGGGTCCCGGTGCAGCCCCTGCGGGCAGATGTGTGTATGGGGGGGTGGGGGCTGATCCCACCTCCCCCCCCCAAAACTCCCGGTACCGGCGTTCCTCTGACCCCCCCCCTCCCGTTCGCGGCCACGTGGCCCTCTGAGCACCAACACCTCGGTCTACTGACACCCCAGGGACCCCCGGGCACTGACACCCCCAGGCATCTGCACCGGGATCCCCGGGCACTGCACCAGGACCCCGGGGCATCGCACCGGGACCCCCGAGCACCCCACAGGGACCCCCGAGCACCACACCCGGATCCCAGCTCCCGCGATCCCCGTGTGCCCCCGGGAGTGGCTCACGAAGGGACAGAGCTCAGGGCTGACCCCGGGGCCGGTGGGGACAGGGACCTTTTGGGGTCCTCCTGGCTGGTTCTGGGAGGTCGATGACCCAGGAACCCCGACATGGTGTCCCGGGGGACATGGGTGACCGGGGATCGGTGTCGGGATGGTGACAAAGGGCGTACAGGAATCCATCCATCCCCTGACAGGCCCCCACACCCCGTGCCTCGGTTTCCTCCCATTCTCAGCCCCGTGCCCCCACCCCCGTTTTCCCCCCAGATGCACACACCAGCACATCCCATCTCCCATTCATGGGAATCACCACTTTATTTGGCTCTGGAAGGGCTCGGGCGCCCCCCGCCCCTCCCCGGATTTTCGGGTCCTGTGACCTCCTCAGTACGTGCGGACCTTCACCTCCCTGGTCTCGGTGACCACGCGGTGGGTGGTCCCTGGCCCTGCCGTGGTGGCCGTGGTCTCCTTGTCCAGGGCATCCCTCAGGCTGTGGGGAGAGGGGTTCGGAGTAGTGGCACCCGGGGGTCCCCTCCCCAGGCCGGTAGTGTCCCCCCCTCAGTATCACCCAACAGGTAATGGCGATAGAACGTCTGGGGGGATGGGCTGGGGTGTCCCAATACCCTGGAGATTTGTCCCCTCTGGGTGTCACCACTGTTCCCTCCCCCTGCCAGGGACAGCACCTGGACACCCCATTCCTGGGATTAGCCCTTCCCAACCCCTTCCGAACCCACATCCCCCCACCCTCTGTCTCCCTTTCCCCCTCACCTCAATTTCCACCCCACCTGAACCCCCCTGTACCTGGATTTCCCCCTCATGTGAACTCCCCCGCCGCTCTGAATTCCCCGTCCAAGCCCCCGTACCTGAACTCGCCCCTCAAACTTCCTCACCTGAGCTCTCTCAGCTCACCTTCCCCCAAACTCGAACTTCTCCCCCGACCTGAACCCCTGTACTTGAATGCCCCCCTCATTCTCCCCGTTCCTGAACCCCCCGATTTGAACTCCCACCCCCTGTACCTGGCTTTTTTCCCCTCCTCACCTGAACTGCCCATATCTGAGCTACAACCCCAAATTCCCCTGAATTTCTGAACTTCTAACACCCCATACCTGAATTCCTTCCCTCTCCACCGAACTCCCCCTGAACCCTCTCATCCCGGTAGTCCCCCCTCACCTGAACCCCCCCGAACTCCTCCCCCTCACCTGAACTTCCTCGCTCACCTGAACTCACCCCTCCGTACCTGAACTTCCCCCTCTCACTTGGACTTCCACCCTGGCGGTAGCTGAATTTCTTTCCCCCCACCTGAATCCCCCATACCTAATCCCTTGATCACCTGATCCCCTCCCCAATCCCCCCCCCCGCTCACCTGAAGCCGTCGCCGCCCTCCAGCAGCTCCCGATATGTCGCGATCTCGGCCTCGAGCCGGTCCTTGAGGCCGAGCAGCTCCCGGTGCTGCTCGTTCTGCCGCTGGAGCTGCGCCCGCACGTCCCGCAGCTCCGCCTCGGCCGCGCTCACCTGGAGCTGCACCTGCGCCAGGTGAGCCCCGGCCCGCGCCTCGGCCTCGGCCAGCGCCGCTTCCAGACCCGCATTCTGGGGGGATCCGGCTCATTAGCGGCGTTTGGGGGAGTGAGCACCCCGAAAATTGGGGTTGAAGGGTTCATCCCACACTTCAGCCTCGGCCAGGGCTACCCCCGGACCCATGTTCTGGAGGAATTGGGGGGTTAAGGGGGTTTTAGGAGGGTTCACCTCGGTCTGAGCCTCAGCCTCGAAATGGCAGTCTCTAAATCCGTGTTCTGGGGTGGTCGGGGGGGAAGTAGGGGTTTTTGGGGGAGTCAGCACCCCTAAAATGGGGGGTTTGGAAGACCTGCACCTTGAAAGTGGGGGGGAGTCACCTCGGGTTCAGCCAGTACTGCCTCCAGAGCCGTGTTCTGGGGGGACTTAGGGGTTTTGTGGGGGTTCACCCCAAAAATTGGGGGTTCAACCCAAAAACTGGGGGTTCAACCCGAGCTTTGGTCAATGTAGCCCCCAAACCCATGTTCTGGGGGGATCAGGGGAGGACTAGGCAGTCTTATAGGGGGTCATCCCAGCCTGAGCCTCAGCCTCAGGCAGCACCACCTCCAGTCCCAAGTTCTGGGGGATTCAGAGGGTTTGAGGGTATGGAGTCAGGACCTCAAAAATGGCCTTTGAGGGCTGGATTTATGAGTTGGGGGTTGGAAGGAACTTGAGGCTCTGGAGCTATGGATTAAGGGCAGTTAGGTTTTTTTGGGGGGGAATTGGAAGTGTGATGCTGTGGATTGAGGGACTGGGAGGGTTGGGGTTTTTGGGGGAGTTTGGGAGATTTTGGGGTACCTGGTTGCGCAGGGCCTCAAGGTCAATCTCGAGGGTCTGCAGCGAGCGACGCAGTGCCCCGACAGTGCCCCGTGCTGTGTCCAGGTCCTTGGTGCTCTGCGTCACCTCCAGGGTGGTCTCCGTGATCTGGGAGGGACAGGAGGGGTCTGGGGAGGCCTGGGGACACCCTTGGGGTCTGGGGGGCATCCATCCAACCCACCACAGACACCCCAAGTCCGGGAGGGGCTGGGGGGTGAGACCATCCCAAGAAGAGCCAGACTCAGGCTGGGGGTCCCACATTGTGGGGGTGCCCTAGGAGGGGCTCCAAACTTGGACCCCCTTGGACAGAGGCCATCCCAAATGTGTCCCCAAGGTTAGACCAAGAGCCTCGTGGAGCAGTTCATCCCAGGAGTCCCCCTGAAAATGTCCCAAGTCTCCACCCAGGACCTCCCTGGGTCCGCCACCCCTCCCCCTGCCCTTTGTGTGGCTCCTTTGGGAACCTCCCATGCCTGCATGGGGACACCCCCAAAAGTGGTTTCCCCTTGTTTGGGACCCCCAGGTGACCCCTCCAATTGGGGACATCCCTATGGAGAATCACTAGGGACCCTTGGGTGTGGATTGGTGGTGGTTTGGGGGGGTTTGGGGTCCCCAGCTCCCACCCCCTCTGCTTCTCCAGGTCCTTCAGTGATTTTAAGACCAGGGCATTGTCCTATACCCACAGCTCCCCCAGGACCATTTCAGGGCTGGTTTTTGGGTGGGATTTGTTTCTTTTCAGGGTTCCCCACCTGCTGCCCCCATTGCTTCTCCAAGTCCTCCAGGTTTTTCTGGGCCAGGGCATCGTACTCAGCCCGCAGCTCTCCGAGGACCTTCCCTAAATCCTGCGACCGCGGAGCATCCACCTCCACCGTCAGCGCTGACTGCGAGACCTGTGCCCGCAGGTCCTGCACTTCCTGGGAGCAGAGTGGGTCAGTTTAGGGTCCCACATCTCACCTCCCTCCCCCCGAGTCCCTCAAGCCCCCCGGACCCACCTGGTCATGGTCCTTGCGCAGCAGGATCAGCTCCTCACGCAGGGCCTCGATGTCCCCCTCGAGCTGCAGCCGCGTCATGTTGGTGTCGTCCAGGACCTTGCGCAGCCCCGCGATGTCGCTGTCCACCGAGAGCCGGATGGCCAGCTCTGCCTCGAACCTGGCAACGCCGCAGGAGCGGGGCCAGAGCCACGTGGGACACGGAGCTGAGCCAGCCTCGCCCCCAGTCATAACTTTGTCCTCATCCTTTTCCCTGTTTCTGTCCCCGACATATCCTTGTTCCCCATCGTTAGCCCCATTTCCATCCCCAGCCCAACACAGCCTTTTCCTCGTCTTCGCTCAACTCCTGTCGTCCTCAGCCCCGTTTCCATCCATTTCCATTCCCACTCCTATTTCCATACCCCATCTCCCTCACCATCCTTATCCCCATTCCCATCCCACTCCCAGTGCTCCCACTCCCATTTCCATCCTCGTCCTTGCCCTCATCCCCATCTCGTCCCTATCCCCATTGTCATGCCTGTTCACACCCGCACCCTCACCCCCACTCCATCCTCCATCCCCCAATCCCACACCTATTCCCATCTCCATTCCCACCTTGTTTCCAACTTCATTTCCACCCCATCCCCATTCCCACTCAGTGCTCATCTCCACTCCCTCTTCCACCATATTCCCACCCCCATTTCCATCTCCATTCCCATTTCCATCCCCATTCCCATGTCACCCCTGCCATGTTCCCACCCCCATCATTCCCAGTACTCTCAGTATCCTGCCCTCACTTGACTCGGAAGTCATCGGCCGCCAGCCGCGCGTTGTCGATCTGCAGCACCGTCCGTGCGTTCTCCACTGTGCTCTCCAGGATCTGGGATGGGACACGAGGGCACACATGGATCCAGGGGACACGTGGGGACACATGCAGATGTAGGGACAGGTAGTGACAGACGGACATATGGCCATGGGGACATGAACGTGGGGACACACAGATGGGGGTTGTGGAGGGACACACGGACGGGGTGGACACCCAGAGACATGGAGACACACAGACACAGGTGAACACATGGATACGGGGGGGAGACAGGTGAGTGGGACACAGGGACCTGCTCAGGGACGCAGGGACGCAGAGACACGTGTCACCGTCACCGTGGCAAGATGACTTCTCCGGCCCCCCTTCCCCGCAGGGCCTCGCCCCGGAAAAACACCGATAACCCAGGGTGGGGGCGGGGCGGGGGGGCCCAGGTGTATGGGGGGGGAGGGGTGCCGGTCACCTTGAGGAGGTTCCAGGAGGGGCTTTGGGGGCCTGGGGGAGCCTCATTTACCCAAAAATCAGGGTAAAAATGGAGGGGGGCTCCTTTGACACTGCCCCACCCCGGTGGGCTCGGTCACCTCCCTTCGCCCCACGCAAAAACAGCCCCGCGGGGAGGAAAACCCCCCTGCGCCCCCCACCCTGGGGACTTACAGATCTCCCCTACACCCCCATCCCCCCTAGGGACTTACAGATGCAAAGTTCAGCCCTTCCCCTCCTCCCTCGTTAATGTTTAACGCCCAGCCCCCCCGCGCCCCCACCTTGTCCCGTAGGTCCTCGATCAGCTCCCACTGGGGGCTCCAGTCGTGAGCGCTGGGCCCCTTTCGGGCCATAAACTCCCGGATTTGGGTCTCCAGGCGCCGGTTCTCCCGCTCCAGGCTCCGCACCTGCTCCAGGTACGTGGCCAGGCGGTCGTTGAGATCCTGCATCGTCTCCTTCTCGTTGGCCACGGCCCCGGAGCCCCCCAGGAAGACGCTGCCCCCCAGGCCGGCCCCATAACCGGCCCCATAAACGGCCCCATAGGCGCCCCCGGCGCTGCTCAGGGTGCGGGTGACGGAGATGCGGGACCCCGCGCCCCCCGCCCCGGCGTACACGCTGGCGGCGCTGCCCAGGGGGGCGAAGCGGCGGCCGGGGACGATGCCGGGGGTCCCGAGGGTCCCGGTCCCGCCGGAGCGGACGGAGCTGGAATAGACCGTGCGGCGGGAGAAGCTCATGGAGACGGTGACACGACGGCGAGAGGCCGAGAGTCGCACGGACGGACGCACGGACGCAATTCCGGGCGGGAATTCTGGCCGCGATTTATAGCCGGGAGCGGCCCCACGGCACCTCCCCACGGCCGCGCTCCCGGGAAGGTGCGGCTGGAGCCGGCCCAGGGCTTTGTTCATGCGGGGACCGGCCCCACAAAGGGGGGTGGGGGACAGGGAAGGGAATCGACCCCAAAATTTGGGGAGTGGGGTGTGAGGGGAAAAGAATCAGCCCCAAAACTCGTGGGATGTGGAGCAGAGGTTTGGGGGTCTGAGCCGGAATTGGGGAGTGCAGGGCAGGGGCAAGCGAATCAACCCCAAGAATCAAGGGGTGCGGGGTGGGTGGAAAGGGGTGCAGAACTGTGAGGTGAGGGGCAGAGGGAAAGGAATCAGCCCCAGAACTTGTGGGGTGAGGATTGGAGGGATGGGGGTCTGACCCAGAACCTTGGCGTGGGTTCAGAAGGGAGATCGACCCCATAACTGTGGGGTGGGGGATGCAGGATGGTGGTCAGCCCCAGAACCAGAACTGTGGGATGTAGGGCGGGATCGGGATCAGCCCTACACATTTTTGGGTCTCCATAGCCAGGCCCACATCACCCTACTGACCCTGTTTCACCCTTTTCCTGCCCTGTTCTGCTCCGTTTTCCCCATTTTGCCCTGTTTTGCCCCGTTCATGTTTAATTTACTCATTTTCGCCCACTTTTGCTGATCACTGCCTTGATTTATCTCATTTTTGCCGCAATTTTCCCCATTTCCCCCATTCCTGCCTCTTTTTGCTCCATTTGACTCAATTTTTGCCAAATCTTCCCATTTTGCTCTTTTGCCCCATTTTGCCCTTACACCATTTCCTGTCCCATTTTACTAATTTTTGCCCTATGTTTTTTGCTTTGTCTCATTCTTGTCTACTTTAACCCTTTTTGCCTGATCTTGCCTTGTTTTACCCCATTCCCATCCCATTTATCCCTTTTTGTCCCATTTTGCCATATCTCTGCCCGATTTTCCCAGTTTATCCCCATTTTTTGCCGTTTCTCCCCATTTTGCCTCATTCCTTCCCCCTTTTCTCCCATTTCCCGTTTGCCCCATTTTTTCTCTGTTTTTCTCTGCTTTGCCTCATTCCTGTTTCCCCCACTTTTGCCAAATTTTATCCCTTTCTGCTCCATCTTCCCCTTTCTTTCCCTTTTTTCCCCACTTTCCCCGCGGGGTCCCCGCGGTGCCGGACCCGAGGGTCCCGGGGTTCAGCAGCCTCGTCCCTCTTTGGGGACCCCCTGGGACCCCCTGAAGGGTGCGGGGGGAGGGGCGGGGGTGTCGGGGCTGCTCCCACACGGGGCCTTATCGGGAACATTCCGGGCGTTCCCGGTGGGTGACGTGTCCCCACCCTCCCCCCCCCCGCCTATGTTCCCCCTCCCGGCTTCCCCCTATTGTCCCCCGGTCCCCAAACATCTCCCATGTCCCTGTGACCCCTCACGTCCCTCCCTTGTGTCCCTCCCGTGTCACCTGGTATCCCCCAATTTCCACTCCTCGTGGCCCCCCGAGTCCCCCCCATCCCCAAAACGTCCCCCACCCCCCATCACCTCGCATCCCCCCGTGTCTCCCCGTGTCCCCCCGTGCCCCCAGCTGATGGTGACAGGGGGCTCAGCGGGCCCCTCTGCTCCTTGGGGGGCTCGGTGGTCTTGGGGCCCTGGGGGGTGTCCTGCAGGGTCTGGGTTAACCCCCACCCTCTGGGGTTATCTCTGGAAATTCCTTCCTGATAAGATGGGATTTAGGGCGGGATTTAGGGAGGGAGCTGGAGGGAGCCTCTGGGGGGTGGAGGGGGGAGCAGATGGTGCGAGGCCCTCTGGAGGTGAACCCCCTGGCGGCTTCTACACCCCAAACCCAGGATCCCAAATCCCCGGGTCCAACTCCAGGCCGCAGGTGCCGCCCTCCCCGTGCCCAGCGTGTGCCGCCCTCGTGCCGGGCAAGTCTGGGCTGGAGGAACAAACGGAGCTGCCACGGCTTGGATGGCACCTGTCAGACCCACCTGCACACACCTGAGCACACCTGAGCACACCTGAACACACCTGAACACACCTGAACTCACCTGAGCACATCTGAACACACCTGAACTCACCTGAGCACACCTGAACTCACCTGAACTCCCATCCATCCATCCATCCATCCATCCATCCATCCATCATCCTCCATCCTCCATCCTCCATCCTCCATCCCGTGCCTTTTCTGGGATGTTTTCCCTGTTTTGCTGCTGAGTTTGGTACTGAGGACAGGCCTTGTTAGGGCTGGGTACGGGGTTGGGGACAGTTCTGGGGCCAGATTTGGAGAGAGCGTCTGGAGTCCCATGCTGTGACTCAGATTTGGGGACAGGGCCTGGGGACAAAGACTGGGGGTCAGGGGCTGGGGACACAGGACTTGGGGTTTTGGGGCTGGGAAACAGAATTTAGGGACACAGGTTTGGGATGTAATTTGGGGACAGGGCTGGGGATGGAGGGCTGGGGTCAGGGCTTGGGGTCTTGGGTCTGGGGACATGGGCTGAGGACACAGTTTGGTGGCCCATCAAACTATGGGGCCAGGGAGGGGGGACATGGGGTCAAGCTGGGGACAGGGGCTGGGGTCAGGGATTGGGGACATTCCATGGGAACATAGTTTGGGATCCTAGGATGGGGACATGGGCAGGGACAAAGATTGGGGAACAGGAGTTGGGGACATGGGCTGGGGGAATAATTTGGGGTCACAGATTGGGGTCGTGGTGCTGGGGACACAGGCTGGGGACACAGGCTGGGGCACACAAGGTGGTGACGACATTGGTCTGGAGACTCAGACCGGGGGACAGCTGGGGACATGGGCTGGGGTCAGGGGCTGGGGACTGAGACTGGGGGGACCCGGACTGGGGTCGGGGGTTGGGGCCCGACTGGGTGGAGACTTGGTGGAGTCGGGGACTCAGACTGGGAGACCCGGGTGTGGGGACAGGGCTGGGGACACTCCCTGAAAGACACTGGGTCTTCTCCTTCAGGAGGGGGTGCGGAAGGGGGTGGAGAGCCCCGGGACCCGCATTTTGGGGTAAGTCCACCCCGCGCCCCCCACCCGTCCCGATCCCGGCGGATCCCGGCGATCCCGCGGATCCCACGCCCCGAAGGGGTTAAAGCTCCGGTCCCTCCCCCCGCTTCTCCTCCCCCGGCTCTGGGATAAACCCGAGAACCCAACCGGGAACCCGCCCGGCCGCTCCGCCCGGCCCGGCCCGCGTGCCCCGACCCGTCCGGCCGGTCCTGCCGGGGCTGCCGGAGCCTCCCTGCCCCGAGCGCGGCCTTCGGCCTCGTCCTGCTCAGCCTTCTCCAGGCTCTTCCAGCTTACTCCAGCCGTCCTCATCCTCCTGAGCTTCTCCAGCCTCTTCCCACCGTCCTCATCCTCCTCAGCTGAGGACCTTCTCCAAACCTCTTCCAAACTTCCTCCAATCTCCTCATCCTCCTTCTAACCCTCCCCATCCTTCCTGCAGCCTCCTCCAACCCTCCCCGACCTTCTTCATCCACTTTCCAACCTCTTTCCAAACTCCCTCCAACCTCCTCTCCCAACTTCCAACCTCCTCCCGGTGTTCCTCATTCTCCAGCCGACCTCCTCTCCCACCTCCCGTGCCCTCCCCAGGCTCTCTCCTCTCCTCTCCTCTCCTCTCCTCTCCTCTCCTCTCCTCTCCTCTCCTCTCCTCTCCTCTCCTCTCCTCTCCTCTCCTCTCCTCTCCTCTCCTCTCCCTCTCCTCTCCTCTCCTCTCCTCTCCTCTCCTCTCCTCTCCGCCCGATGTCGGTGTCCATTCCCCGGCAGCCGCTCCGGAGCAGCTCGGCCGTGCGGGCTCGTTCCTTCTCGTCGCGCTCCTTCACGGCCGGCCCGGCGCTGAGGATGAGCACGGCCCCGGCCTTCGGCCCTTACGGGGGGCTCCGGGGGGGCTCCGGGGGGCTCGGGGGTCCCTCCTGGGTCCCGGCGGCGGCGGGCGGGGGGATCACGGCCGTCACCATCAACCGGAGTCTCCTGGCGCCGCTGGACGTGGCCGTGGATCCCGAGCTGCAGGAGCTGCGCCGCGAGGAGAAGGAGCAGATCAAGACCCTCAACGATAAATTCGCTGCCTTCATTGACAAGGTGGGGCTGGGGAGACCCCGAACAGGGTTGGGACCACCCTCCGGTCTGGATTCTGGGACCTCCTGGGGCGCCTGGGGACATTCAGACCTTCCTTGGGACCTCCTGAATATCTTTGGGGACTTCCTGTACCCTTGGGGACATTGAGACCGTCTCTAGGACCCTCTGACTGCTCAGCTGGGCCATCCCAAGCACCTCTGGGGACCTCCTGATACCCCTGGGGACACTGAGAAACCCTTCCAGATACCCTTCGGGGACCCCCTGGATCAGCCGGGACCTTCTGAGATCCTCGGGGACACCCCTCTTAGGGACACCCCGAGCCCCTCCTGCCTCCCCCCAAGGATACACAGACTCCAGCTTGCCCCGGGACTGCAAATCTCCACCCTGCCCCCATCCTGCCACTTCATGTCCCCCTCCAACCCAACCCATTATCCCAGGAGTGATTTGGGAGTGATTTTGGGGGTTCTGACTCCCTTTTCCCCTTTCCCCCCAGGTGTGATTTGGGGGTGGAGGTGATTTTGGGGTGCTTTTGAGGTATGGGAGTGCCCCTGACCCTGTTTTCCCCCCCGGTGTGATTTTGGGGTAATTTGGGGGTGTGGGTGATATTAAGGTGATTCTGGGGTGTGGGAGTGCTCCTGACTCCGTTTCCTCTGTTGTGATTTTGTGGTGATTTTGGCTGGTTTTGGGGCGCCGTTCCCCACGCGCAGGTGCGGTTCCTGGAGCAGCAGAACAAACTCCTGGAGACCAAGTGGGGGCTCCTGCGGGCGCAGCCCCCGCCCCGCAGCAGCCTGGGGGGGCTCCTCGAGGGCTACGCTGGGACCCTGCGGCGGCAGCTCGAGGGGCTGGGCCAGGAGCGGCAGCGGCTGCGCACAGAGCTCGGCCACGTCCGGGGGCTCGTCGAGGAGTTCAAGGCCAAGTCAGTGTCCCTGAGTGTCCCCCAAATCCCCTGGGTACCCCCGTGTCTCCCCAGACCACTCCACAGCCCCCAGTACCACCCTGTAGTCCCCCTGGGGCTGCACCTGCTGCTGACCCCACCCAGGCCACACCTGCAGCCTCCTGGAGGAATTGAAGGCTGTGTCTGTGTCCCCAAGTGCTCCCCCACACACCCCTGTGCGCCCTCAGCCCCATGTCCCTTCATCCCCAGGTCCCCCTGTCCCCATGGCCCTCGATGTCCCCACCGTGTGTCAGGGTCTCCTCATGTGCCCACATCCCTGGCCCAAGTCCTCTCTATGTCCTCACATCCTCCCATCGCCTTGTCCCTTTGTCCCCCTGTCCCCACCTCCCCATGTCCTCCCACCCCTGATGTCCCTATGTCCTCCTGTCCCCGTGTTCCTACGTCACCCCTCCTCATCCGACATCCCTGTCGCCATGTCCCCATTCCTCCTGTCTCCATATCCCTGTCCCCATGTCCCCCATTCTCAACTGCCCACATCCCCACATTCCCCATGTCCCCCATCCCCATTTCTCTGTGTGCCCCTGTCCCCCCATCCTTGTGTCCTCCTGCCCAGGTATGAGGAGGAGATCAACCACCGCACAGAGAAGGAGAACGAGTTTGTCCTGCTCAAAAAGGTGGGGGGACCCTGACACTGAGGGGGGACCCCAAGACCAAGCGGTTGCTGGGGGTGCCTGGGGATGCTGGGAACAGAAGGGTGACGTGGAAGGTGTTCCCACAGGACGTGGATGAAGCCTACATGTCCAAGGTGGAGCTGGAATCGCGCCTGGAGAGCCTCACGGATGAGATAAACTTCCTGCGGCAGCTCTACGAGGAGGTTTGGGGGTGCCTGGGCTTTGGGGTGCCTGGATTCGGGAGGTGCCCCCCGCTGAAGCCGCCGCCCCCGTGTGCAGGAGCTGCAGGAGCTGCGGGCGCAGGTGTCGGACACGGCCGTGGTGGTGTCCATGGACAACAGCCGCCAGCTGGACATGGCCGGGGTGCTGGCGGACGTGCGGGCGCAGTACGAGGACATCGCCGGCCGCAGCCGCGCCGAGGCCGAAGGCCTCTACCAGATCAAGGTCAGGAGAGCATGCCCTGCTGCCCTCCAAACCTTCCTCCTCTTTCTCTTCCTCCTCCTCCTCCTCCCTGCTCCCTAAATCTTCATCTTCCTCCTCGCTTACCCCCTAATCCTCCTCCTCTCCGCCTGCTCCTCAAACCTTCATCTTCCTCTTCTCCCCAATCCTTCCTCCCTCTGCCTGCCCTGATCCTTTTCCCTGCTCCCCATCCTTCCTCCTCACTGCTGCCTGAGCCTTCCTCCTCCTCCCTGACCCACCTTTTTCCTCCTCCCTGACACTTCCTCCTCCTCCCTGCTCCCTAAAACTTCCTCCTCCTCTACCACATCCTGAGCCTTCATTCTCCTCCCTGCCTCATCCTCTTCCTTCTTCCTAATTCTCCTCATTCCTGCCCTGAGCCTTCCTCCTTCTCCTCCCTCCTTCTCAAGCCTTCATCCTCTTCCTTGCTCCTCAGTCCTACTCCTTGTTCCCAAGCCTTCCTCCTCCTCCTCCTCCCTGCACTGTCCTCCTCCTCCCTGTGCCTCAATCCTTCCTGCTCCCTGAACCTTCCTCCCCTTGCTTGCTGCATCTTCCTCCTCCTCCCTGCCCCCTCCTCCTCCTTCTTCCTGCTTACTGAAAGTTTCTTCTCCTCCTCCCTGCCCTAAATCCTTCCTCCTCCTCCTCTTCTTCCTTCTCCTCTTCCTCCCTACCCTGGAGGGAGCAGCTGTTGTGTGGGAGAAATTCTGGCTCAAAACCCAACCTGAGCTGCCGCATCCCGGCCTGGAGCGTTCCCCCCAGCGTGGGCTCATCCCAACCTAGGGCACTGCAGGGCAGGGAGGGGCACCCATCTCCATTCCTGGGGCAGATCCCAGTGCCAGAACTTCCCAGGCTCTTTCATGCCCCGTTTTGGGATGCTGCTGGAAAGTGGGGGGCCTCATCCCAATGGGATCCCCGATTCCAGCCCAACTGGACCCGCCAGATCCCAGTGAGAGCTGCCACATCCCAGTTGGATCATCCCTCCCAGCATCATTGCAACCTGGCTCTTTCCTCTGAATTTGCAAGGTGCTGGTAGAAAAGTGAGGTTTCCCCATCCCACCAAGACCCTGACTCTAAACCAGACCCACAGTATCCCAATGGATCATCCCAACTGGAGCATCCCTCCTGGCATGGCCACATCCCAGCTCTTTCCTCCCCAGTCTTGGTGTACTGGGGAAGAGAAGGGTCCTCTCATCTCCATCCTCCTGAGATCCGAAATCCCAGTTGGAACACCCTCCTTGACACAGGCAAATCTCAGCTCACCCATCCCAAATTTTGGGATGCAGGGGGAAAAGAGGGGTCCTTCCAATCTGCATTCCCCCAGACCCCAGTTCCAAACCCAGCTGGACCCACCAAATTCCAAATGGAGCTAGAGCATCCTTCCTGCCTCCACTGCATCACAGCTCTCCCCTCCCAATTTTCAGGGTGCTGGTGAAAAAGGGGTATCCCCCATCTCCATCCCCCCAAGATCCCAGCCCAAATCCAACTGGACCTACCACATCCCACCCTGGACTACCCCTCCAAGTTTGGCCACATCCCACGCTTTTCCTCCCAGTTTTGGGGTGCTGGTGGATTTGGGGGTTGCCCCACATTCCACCCCTGTCTGGTGTCTCCAGTACGAGGAGCTGAAGACGGCAGCAGGGAAGCAGGGAGACGACCTGCGCCAGACCCGCAGCCAGA
Organism: Muscicapa striata striata; assembly: GCA_030060385.1. Classification (NCBI taxonomy): domain Eukaryota; kingdom Metazoa; phylum Chordata; class Aves; order Passeriformes; family Muscicapidae; genus Muscicapa; species Muscicapa striata. The sequence continues at coordinate 191,608 of JAREIS010000507.1, read as the reverse complement.
TCCAGGAGCTGAACCGGCGGATCCAGCGCACCCAGGCAGAGATTGAGGCTCTGAAAAATCAGGTTTGGGGTCCAATCTAGATGGAAATTTGGAGGGATACTGCCTGCCCCTTCCCCACGCATCCCCCAGCACCCCTGGGAACCCCCCCACTGCATTCCTGAGGATCCCTTGGGATCTCATCTGGGAAACGGGAGGAGAGAGTGATGGCTCAGAGATGGGGGGAATTTTTTGGGGCTGGGAATACTGGGGGAAGAGAGGAATGGAGGATAGCAGGATATGAGGGGTACTGGGGACTGAGGAATACTGGGACACAGGGACAGTGGACTACAGCAGACAACAGGACATAGAATACTGGGACATTGGGACACTGAGAGGGCGAGGGATATTGGGGTACTGGGGGCGCTGGGTCACAGGGACCCCGGTCTGGGGGAATCCTGGGCTCAGTGTCCTGTCCCACAGCGCTCAGGGCTGGAGGCAGCAGTGGCCGAGGCCGAGGAGCGCGGGGAGCTGGCGCTGAAGGACGCCCGGGCCAAGCTGGGGGGGCTGGAGGGGGCCCTGACCCAGGCCAAGCAGGACCTGGCCCGGCAGCTCCGCGAGTACCAGGAGCTCATGAACGTCAAGCTGGCCCTGGACATCGAGATTGCGACCTACAGGAAGCTGCTGGAGGGCGAGGAGAGCAGGTGGGAAGCCCCCATCCCAAATCCCACATCCCATAACCTCTGGGCATCCATATCTCACACCCGGTGTCCCATGCTCCATCCCATATCCCATGGGCATCCCATATACCATGCCCTTCATCCTGGATACCATGAACATCCCATATTCCATGTCCCATATCCTGCGAGTATCTCACACTCCATGGGCATCCCATATCCTCCATCCCATATCCTCCATCCCATATCCCATGGGTATCCCATATCCCGTGGGTATCCCATATCCCGTGGGCTTTCCATGTCCCATATCTCATATTCCATGAATGTCCCAAATCCCCCCCACCTGACCATGTCCCTTATTCCACTTCCCCCAAAAACATTTGGTTTGGGGGATCCCCTCCAACCCCCCCCACTTGAGCCATGTCCCTTAAATACCCCCCTGTCACTGATCCTGTTTAGGGGACAACCCCCTGCCCAGATTTCCCCCCCAGGCCATGTCCTTTATCCCCCCCCTCCATCACTGATCCTGTTTGGGGGACCCCCCAAAACTCCCCCAGGCTGGAGGCTGCTGTGCAGAACCTGAGCATCCACACCAAGACTTCGGGGTACCTGGGTGAGTTTGGGAGGGTTCCCAGAACACCCCACTTTTGGGTGACCCCCCGTGTGCCCCCCCCTCACAGCTGTTCCCTCTTCCCCACAGGTGGATTCGGGGGGGGTTTTGGGGGGGCGTTTGGGGGGGCCATGGTCAGCTCAGGGTACTCGGTGCCCCCCCTGCCCCCCGAGGGCCCGGCCCCCCCCAAATCCCGCGCCATCGTCATCAAGAAGATCGAGACCCGCGATGGGAAACTCGTGTCCGAGTCCTCCGACATCCTGGAAAGCTGAGCCCCCTTTCCTGGGGGACCCCCATTCCTTGGCTTGGCCAGCTGAGCTCAGTCCCCCCCTTTCTTGAGCAGCCCCTCAGTCCTGACCTGCTGAGGCCCCCCCGGCCCCCCCTTTCTGGGTATCCCCCATGTCCACACAAACCGACCCCCTCCTTTCCCGGGGGATCCTCCATGTTCCCTGCCCTCCCAGGGTGTCCCCCTAAGTCCCTCCTTTCCTGAGAGGGGGTCCCCATGGCCAGCCCAGCTGAGCCCCCCCTTTCCATCCTGAGATGTCCCTCCATGTCCTGGAGAGATGCCCCCCCCGCCTTTCTTTCTTGGGGGTTCCCCCATGATCTGACCTGCTGAGCCCCCCCCGGCCCCCTTTTTCCTTCCCAGGACATTCCCCCAAGTCCAGGCCAGCTGAGCCCCCCCCCCCCTTTCCCTGGGGGTCTCTCGGTGTCCTGGAGGGTCCCTCATATCCAGCCCAGTTGAGGCCCCCTGGGCCTCCCCTTCTCAGGGTGTCCCTCCATGTCCTCCCAAGCTGAACCCCCTTTTCTGGGATGGGGGGTCAGGACCCCCATGTCCTGACCTTCTGAGCCCCCCAAGTCCCCTCTTTCTTGTCTGTGGGTGTCCCCCCAAGTCCAGGCCAACTGAGCCCCCTTTCCTGGGGGGTGCTGTCCATGTCCTGGGGGGCTCTTGGGAGGGGTCCCTCTTGTCCAGGCCAGCTGAGCCCATTCCCTTTCTGGGAAGGATCCCCCCATTCCCGTGGGGGTCCCCCACGTTCTGAGCCCTCCCTCCATCCTGGCCCCTTCCCTGGGGGTCCCCAGCTCCAGGCAGGACACCAGGCACCCTCCACTGACAGCCTGAGCCAGTGTCCCCCCGTGTCCCCTGGAGGGCTCCACCCCCCGTGTCCCCTCAGGCTGTGGGGGGTTCCTGCGGCTCCCCCGGGGCTCTGCTCGCTGCTGGAATAAAACCTGGAACTTTGGGAGTGTCAGTCATTGCTGTGGGGTGGGGTGTGTGCCCCAGTTCGGGATGTTGGGGCTCATCCCAGGCTACCTGGGCTGCTTTGGAGTGCCAGGACAATCTTGGGGTGCCCAGATCAGTCTGGAGGTGGTGGGATCCATCTCGGGGTGTCTGGGACTGTTCTGGAGCTCCCAAATCTTTCTTGGGGGGCTGGGACTAATCCTCGTATTCCCAGATCAGTTTTGGGGTGTCTGGGTCTGTTTGGGGGGTCCTAGAATCTGTTTTAGGGTGCCAGGACCAATCTTGGGGTGCCTGGCTCCCTTCCTGGGGTGCCAGGACCCATCCCAGGGTGCCAATACCTGTTTTGGGTTGCCTGGATCTCTCTTAGGTGCCAGAACCCCCATCTATGGGTGCCTGGGTTTGTTTTGGGGTACCAGGACTCCCTCTTGGGGTGTCTGTGACCCTGCTGATGTGCCCAGGTCTGTTTTTGGATGTCCAGCTGTGTTTTGGGGTGCCAGGACCCATCCTGGCCTGTCAATATCTGCTTGGGGGTACGAGGGTCCCTCCTAGGCTGTCAGAACCCGTCCAGGGATGCCAGGACTTGTTTTGGGATACCAATCCCTGTTTTAGGGTGCCTGGGTCCTTTTTTGGATGCCCAGACCAGTTTTGGGGTGTCTGTGCTCATCCCGGGCTGCCTGGGACCGTTGTGGCCTACCAGGACCCGTCCCAGGATGGCAGGGTCTGTTTTGGGGTGCCAAGGGCGCTTCTGGGGTTCCAGGACCCATCTTGAGTGCCAGGGTGTGTTTGGGGGGGGCTGGTTCCCTCAGGGGGTGCCAGGGTCCATCCTGGGCTGCCTGGGTCTGTTTTGGGGTTCCCAGATCCCCTCTGGGGTGCCAGAACCAATTCCAGAATACAAAGATCTGTTTGGGGGTACAAGCCCTGTTTGGGGTGCCTGGGTTCCTTCCTGGGCTCTCATTCAGGGGTACCAGGTTCTGTTTTGGGGTGCCCGTGTCCCTCCAGGGGGGCTTTGTGGGGCCTTTTGCTCTCGGGGTGCTACGGCACCCCAAAACCCCTGGGCGCCTTCTGGGGTCCCCCCACTTTGGAGCAGCAGGGAGGGGTGGCAGCGGCCGAGTTTGGGGGTCCCAGCGCCCCCGGTTGGTTTGGGGGTGTCGGGGTTGTGCCCTGGGGTGCCTCGGCTGCTGGTGGAAGAGATTTGGGGGCTCGGAGCCGTTTTGGGGTGCCGAGAACCCCGTGCGAACTTTGTTCCCGTGAATCATTAACGGGGCTGAGGGGGGATTTGGGGGTCCCTCCATGGGTTCGGGGGGCTGGGAGTGTCCGCAGGGTCTGGAGGTGTTGCAGGTTTTGGGGTGCTTCCCCCCAGTTCCATCCGCGGGCGATGGGGTGACACGCAGTGCCCGTAATTAGTGCCAGCAGAGGATTAATTAATTAATTCACTAATCAATTAAGGAGTTGAGGAGGGGCTGCAGTCCCGCAGTACTCAGAGCCCTCAGCTCTCCCCAGTTCGCACCCCGGGAGTTTTGGGGACCCTTCCCAGCTTGGCGGGGCGGGTGGAGGGGCTGGGAGGGGCTCCCTCAGACCGACCGCGGGCCCCCCCAAATTCTGGGGAGTCCCTGAGTCCCTCGGGGGTCCCTGAGCCTTTGGGGGGCCTTTGGGGCAAAGGGGGGTGTCCGGTCGGGGGAGGGGAATGACTCAGCCCCCCTTAAAAAAGGGGGTGACATCAGCGCTGCCCCCCCGGGAGGGTTAAATTAGGGTCACCTCCCTGCACCCCCTTTTCATCTCCCCCCGACTCTGCCTGGTTTTGGGGGGGTCTCCCCGGGGTCCCCCCTGCTTTTTGGGGGGCGGGGGCTGGTTTGGGGGCTCGCAGGGTTCTTTGAGGGGGAGGGGTTTGAGGGGTTTGGGGTCCCCCCGAGGTTTCTCCGCAGCCCTTCAGAGCCCTCCCGCCGCGGTGATTTTGGGGTTCGCGGACGCTGGAGGGCGGCAGAGGAGCGGGAATGGACCCGCGGGGGCGGGCGGGATTTGGGGGGCCAGGTCTTTCGGGGGGGAAGGGAATGTTTGGGGGGGGAGCACGGTGGGACCTCCCCCCCGCGATGTCACCTCGTGTCACCCTCAGTGACGTCGGGACCCGGGGGTGGGAAAGGACCCCCCCTTCCATAACCCCCTCCGTGCCAGCACTCCCTGCTCGCTTCATCCCCCGCCCCATGGAGGGGCACCCCAAATTAGGGCGGTGGGTCTCTGGGGGGAGGGGGATCTCTCCCCACCGCGCTGGGACATTGCAGGGGGACCTCGGGGGTCCCGGGGGAATTTGGGTTAATTCCCCCATCACCCAAACCCCCCGGCACTGGAGCCCCGGGAGGGAAACTGAGACACGGGGATATCTCGGGGACCCTCCCCCCGCAGGGTTTGACCCCGAACCCACTCTGGGGGTTCATGCCCGGGACCTCGGGGGTCCCCCAGGGCCGAGCCCTGACCCAGCTCACCCCGCGGCTGCGGCCGTGACTCACCTGCCTGATGGGGCCCCACTTTGAGGGCCCAGGTTTGGGGGTCCCTGAGCCTTTTGGGGCTTTGAGAGGGAGGCGGGAGGGGGGATCCGGACACTGGGGTCCCTTTGGGTCCCGTTTGGGGTGCTGGGGGAAATGGGAGTCTTCTTGGGATTGGGGGAGCAGGGTGAGGGGTTTGGGGGTGCTGATCCATTGGGTGGATGCTGGATCCCATGAGGGGTGACGGAGGAAATGGGGGGACCCTGCCCTGTGGGAGTCCCCCTGTGTCTGAGACCAAACCCAGGGGACTTGGAGGTTTGTGCCCCCAGATTTTCCTGCTAGGGAGCCTGAACCCCCATTTCCACCACTGAGGGTCTGTCCAAGCTCAGATCCCCCAAATCCACCTCCTGAATGGGCTTCTTCTCCTCAAACCCCACCACCCCGTGGAGGGGATCCCCAAAATCTGAGGGCTCGGCCAGACACTTCCTGCCCCCTCACATTTTCCCGGATCAGGGAGTTCTCAATCCCATTTCTGTCTTTGTGGGACCCCCCAAGCTCAGCCTCCCACAAATCCATTTCCTGAATGAGCTCCTTCACCCCAAAACCCACCTCCCCATGGAGGGACCCTCAAAATCCAAGTGCCCAGGTGGGCACCTCCTCACATGGATGTGTCCCGGGTGTTTATGGGGGGGTCTCTGCCCCATAGCAGGGTGTCCCTGCCCCGTATTGGGGGCTGGTCCCTCGGCAGCCACCTGGGTGGGGTTTTGGGGTGCAGTGACAAGCCGGGGCCTGTCGGGGCAATTAAGTGCTGTAATTAGCGTCGGGAGGAGCCGCCCAAACTCTCGGTACTTTCACACGCACACCCCTGCACTCCTCCCCTCCCTGCACCCCAAACGTCTCCCTGCTCCTGGCCATCCCCCGCAGCCCCCTGACACTCTGCACCCCCAGACCCAGCATGTTTTGAGTCGGTGTTGCCTTTCTAATTGGAATGAGATGTGGAGTGACCCCAGGAGTTGGGGAGCCCCCAGGAAGGGGGACTGGGGATGGGTGGCTTGAGGTGTGGTCTTGATTTTGTGAGCCTGGTTGAGCTTTGGGGCAGATTGTGGCCCTTTAGAGGGTGTTCTGGATTTGGGATCCCAAGGGATTGGGGAGGGAGGGATACAGGGGTGCCCTGGGTGCAGCCCATCTGTTCCCACTCCCAGAAATTTGGGGAGGGGGTGATGCTGCACCTGAGAGGCTCCCAATCCCAATGGTTTCCCCTCGAAAACATGGGATCCCCTCCACCTTAAGCACCCACCCTGACCCTTTTAACACTGAATTAATCCCATTTTGCTCTCCTCGTTTGCCCCCCCATGCAGGAAGAAACAGGGACCTGGGTGTCCAGTGGGTCATTATTCCCACGGATGGATTCCCATTCACATGGATTCCTGTAGGACCCCCAGGGTCAGCCCTACCCCTGCCTGCGACCCACCCTCAACCTGTGACCCCCAAAAGGGTCCTGACCCCCTCAAGGGGATCCTGCAGGGGCTGTCCAGTCCAGCTTGGTGCTCTTCCTGGGGCTACCTCCCTGCTGATCCCTAATCCTCATTCCCCAGGATGTTTCCCAGCACTGGGGCTGGGACGAGCTCTCCTTTTGGCTGGCACGGTGCAGGGTCCCGTCCCAGGGCAGTGGGACAGCGGGAGAGGTGGCACCAATGGCATCACAGCAGCGACGACAGCCAGCCTGCTCCGGGGGCTTTGAACCCCGGGTCGGGGGAGCCGCTAGGCCCGGGCTCCTGCCGTGGGTGCTGGGGTGCCCGGGGCCCTCGGCAGTCCCAGGGCACCACCCATCTTCTGCAACACCTGCTTTGATCTCCCGCGGACCCACCTTGTTGTTGCAGCCGTCACCATTCCCGCTCCCAGCCCTGCAATGTCCCGGCTCGGCGGCTGCCAACGGAGCAGCCGGGAGTTTCCGGATCTGATGTTTTCCCAGTTGAACCCAGCCCCAGCACAGTTTTGGGGTGAAATCGGCTGTATTTGGGCTCTGGTTCCCCTACACGTTTCCCTGGTTGGGACTGCTGGGCATCCATGCTGGGGGCCCCTTCTCCCATGGGATACACTGGGATGTTGGGTGCCTGATGGGTGATGATGGTCAAGTTCAAGTGGGTGATGGTGGCCAGTGTTGGGTGGGTGACAGTGGCCAGGACAGAGCAGAAGATGGTGCCTAACATTGGATAGGCAATGGTGGCCAACACTGAGTGGGAGATAGCCCTCCATGTTAGGATGGATGGGTGACAGCGTGCTAGGTGGGTGACTGTGGCCAGCAGTGGGTGAGGGGTGGTGGCCAGTGTTGGGTGGGTGGTGGCCAATGTTGGGTGCTGATGTTGCCTAGCATTGGATGGGTGACTGTGGCCAGCACCGGGTGAATGATGGTGGCCAGCACTGGTTGGGTGACAGTGGCCAGCCTTGGGCCCTCAGCTTTGCTCCTGATGCATTCCCACCCTGGCAAGCGCTGGAGCATCTGAGATGCTCCACCATGGAGTTTAGGAGGGATTTGGGAGCCGACCCCGTGTCCCAGTGAGGTGTCTCCACCCCTTGGTGGCAGGGCGGGACAGGGCTTTGCTGGCCCAGCAGCTGCTTGGGCAAATGCTGGGCTGGCTGTGGGCCAGTGGCTGGGCCAGGAGCTGCTGCTGGAGCCACCCTGGGAACTCCTGGCAGGAATGCTCTCCGCCCCAGCTCCAACAGGTTCATTCGGTTTTGGGGCAGATCTGCCGGTTGCGTAAGGTCAGGACATGCAGCCGCCTCCTCCCTCTGCTCAAACCACTTCTCTTCTCCTGCTGGAAAACTGGGGAACCCTGGAGGGTGGGAGGGGGTTTCCAGGTGGGGCTGGAGTGCGCAGGACGAGCATTGTCCAAAGGGAGCATCAACTTCCCTGTTCCCTGCACTGCAAATCCCCTGGGGCTGAACACCCTGGAGCTTCAGGAACCCCCGATGAGATTCAGGAGGAAGCACCGGGACATGCACCCAGACCTAGATTTACATATTTTCAGTGAAAAAAAAAAAAAAAAAAAAAGCTAGGGGTGAACAGTCTCAGAGCTGAAACTGGTTCCACAAACCTCTCCCAATGAATGGGATAATCCAGAGCTGGATTTTATTGGCAGTGTGAGGTTGGGGGGAAGTTTTGGGGCTTCTTATTTGTTTTAACGGTGGGATAACCCGGGATCCTCAATGGAGGCAACTCAACACGTCATTTAAATAGAAATTTAAAGCAATTAAGCAATTAAATTGTGCTGTTTTAATGATGGGGTAGGCTGAGAGTGGCTTTGCTGAGTACCACATGCTGTGGAGGGACTGGAGACCCACAAGGACCCTCAGGAAACATCCCAAAATCCCTGGAAGGCTCCTCAGAGGAGAAATGTGATCCCCAGTCAAAGTTGTGAGGCAGGAAATAGTCTTGACCCTGCTGGAGTGTTGCACAACACAGATATATTGAGATATTTCAGTCTCTGCAAATCCCAGTGTGTCCCACCCAGCTCTACTCATCACTCAGAGGGATCCAGAATGACTTTAAAATCCTTTTAGAAGGTTTAAGAAGGTTTTAAAATCATCTTTATTGACATAAAAGTAGTTTTAAAGCCGTGCCAAACACTAATGCTCCCAGTTGTGAAACACTTTGGACAACCCACGTCACCTCTCCACGGAGCAGGAGGTTGAAACTGAGTGCATCTGAGGGTGTGCCTGGGAGCCTGGGTTTTTGTTGGAATTCAGTGAACCCAGCCCCTGGTGTCAGGGCGAAAATGACAGATTTAGCTAAAACAAGGGTTTCCCTTGAGGGCGTGACACATCAGAGAGTTCACGGGTCTTTGTGATGAGTGTTAGCCCAGGGAATTTGAGTTGGAGTTTGGCTCCAACACCAACAATACTTTTGTTTTTCTTTGCTCTCTGGGGAGTGTTTGCAGGGAGGTCATGGTTGTGGCAAAGTGAGGAGGGCGTCCTTTCAAACCTGAAAACAATGAAGAGAATGAAACAACCCCCAAAAAATTGACATCTCCACTCCCCCCTGGCACCGACCAACTCCCTGTGCCCATAAAAAGGGGAGACCCAGCAGCTGCTCCCACAGGACTTGGCTCCTCTTGCCTCCCAAGCTCCAGCTTCAGCCCTTTGCTCAGACCTTTGGGGACCTTCACCATGTCTCGCCAGTCCCGTGCTCTTGGCAAGGGGTTCAGCTCCAGCTCCGTGTGTTTCGCGGGCAAGAACAAGGCGGCGTTGGGCTCTGCGCAGCGCGGAGGGTGCCGAGGACCCGCCGGCGGCTTCAGCAGCAGGAGCCTCTATTCCCTGGGGGGCACTAAAAGCACCTCCCTGGGAGGATTCGGCGGGGCTGGCGGTGCCTGCAGAGCCTTTGGTGGCCAAGGAGGCTTCGGCTTTGGAGGTGGCTTTGGTGCAGGGTGCTTTGGTGGAGGCCTCGGCAGTGGCTTCGGTGGCTTTGGTGGAGGATTCGATGGTGGAATGGGGGGCCAGGGCTTCCCCCCGTGCCCCCCGGGCGGCATCAGGGAGGTGACCATCAACCAGAGCCTGCTGGCCCCCCTCAACCTGGAGATCGACCCTGAGATCCAGAAGGTTCGGACACAGGAACGGGAGGAGATCAAGAAACTCAACGACAAATTTGCCTCCTTCATTGACAAGGTTTGGAGGGGCTTCACTCTGGGATCGTCTCTGGAGGGCAGGAATGACCAGGAGATGTTCATCCAGCGGCACCCACATCTGGGAGTCGCCCAAATCTCCATAAACTGGAGGTGTTTGGGGCTGTTTTTATGGGGAAAATGGGCTATTTTATGGGAACGTTGGGCTACTTTGAAGGACAAGGTGAAATTTTTTGGGTGTTTGGGGCTATTTTTAATGGGATTTTGGGTGCTTTTGGCTTTTAAAGAGAAGATGTGATTTTGTGTGACTTGGGCTTTTTTAAAGGAGAAGGTGAATTTTTTGGGGGGAATATTTTTAAGGAGATGTTGGGATTTGGGTTGTTTTGGGCTATTCTTAAGGGGAAGATGGGACATATAGTGACTTAGGCTATTTTTAAGGAGATGATTGGACTTTTTGGGTGTTTTGGTCTATTTTGAAGATGTTGGGACTTTTTTGGCTATTTTGAACAAGAAGGTGCCAAATCCACGAAGCTCATTGTGTTTCTCCTGTTTAGAAGCTCCAAAATTTGGGAGGGGACGTGACCCCTTTTGCCCACTCACCCCATCCACTGTGGTCCTGCCTGTCCTGTAGGACTGGGGAGTCACCCCAAATTAAATGCGAATAAAATATGGAAAACACATGGGAACAAATCAATAAAAAGATGAGGTTTTGAAGGAAGAATCACTTTTTCCCTGGTTTAGGTTCGGTTCCTGGAGCAGCAGAACCGAGTCCTGCAGACCAAGTGGGAGCTGCTGCAGCAACAGGCTGGTCCAACGGGGGGCAGGAACCTGGACCCCTTCTTTGAGACCTACATCAGTGGGCTGAGGAAGCAGCTGGATGGTCTCTCCAGTGAGAAACTCCAGCTGGAGACAGAGCTGAAGAGCTTCCAGGACATGGTGGAGGACTTCAAGACAAAGTAGGTTGTTTGGGGTGTCTGGTGATGAATAAACAGGGAGAAAAAATTCACTGCAAACAGCCAAAAAACCTGAAATATTGATAATAATTTTCAATATTGATTTTTTCCCTATAATAATTTTCAATATTGATTTTTTTCCTGATGGTTAGATAACATAAAGTGTTTTGGGGAAAGTAAGTTTGGATGAAAAATGATGCTTTCTCAGCTTTTCTCAGATTTTCTCAATATATTGCTAGAATTGTGCTTCTTCCTGATGGAGGATCCTCCACTCTCTGTCTTCCTCAAGAAGGAATTCCTTAAGAATCAGTGACATTAATAAGTTGCTAAACCCAGCTCTAATTTCCTTATGGATTTTCTCACAATTCCTTCACATAATATCATTCAGGATTTGAGGAATTCTGTGGGAGGTTGACATGAAGTAAGAAAGGAAAAGTAAAAATTATTTTCCTGATGTTATTTATTTTAATACATACTTTATTTTAGTCTAAAAATGTGAACATAAAATGTGTGCAGTTGGAAAAAGTAGAACAAAGACTGGAGAAATTAATCCACTTGAGGAATTACAAAAGATAGTGGGCAAGGAAGTCTGGGAATCATTGGAATCTGTAAGACCTGGGTTCAACCACAGGTTGCTGGGTGAAAATTGACTTTATATTTGGAGGTGAGCATCTGGAAAATTTGGGTCCATTTGGGATTCTGGGGCATCCTGTGCAGGGTCAGGAGCTGAAGTCAATGATCCCTGTAAGTCCCTTCCAAATCAGGAGATCCCTCGATACCAGTGAGGGGCTGCAGGTTTTTGGATCTCATGGAAGGAACTTGGAGTGGCTGCAAACAGCAGGACTCACTTCAGCAGAGCCAGAATTCCTCTCTCCAGGCTTTCCTCACCTAGGTGCTGGAGATGCAGGAGCCAGGGCTTGTCCTGAAAGGCGAAGTGCAATTCCCTGTCCATAAATCTCCCTCGTGGCAGATCTATTTTTGCCGAGTTTATGAGTCTGAGGCCAACAATGTTCATTAGTCTGAGCTGGAGCCAAAACAAGCAGCCAGATTCCATCTCCCTCTTTCCCATCCACAGGTACGAGGAGGAGATAAACAAAAGGACAGCAGCTGAGAACGATTTTGTGCTCCTGAAGAAGGTCAAGTCCTGGTTTTTTTTTTTTTTTCCTAAAGGGACTCCAGGAGAGCTGGAGAGGGACTTTGGACAATGGCTTGGAGGGACAGGACACAGGGAATGGCTTCCTATTGCCAGAGGGCAGGGATGGATGGATGGATATTGGAAAGGAATTCCTCCCTGTGAGGGTGGGCAGGCCCTGGAATGGATTTCCAAGAAAAGCTGTGTTTGCTGTCCCTAGAAGTGTCCAAGGCCATGTTGGATGGGGCTTTGAGCAGCCTGGGAGAGTGAAAGGTGTCCCTGCTCATGGCAGGGGATGGAATTGCATTTAAAGTCCCTTCCAACCCAGACCCTTCCATGATTCAATGAAATTTTAGATTAACTGGTGTGTGCCGGGCAGGTTTTCACATCCCATCTCTGCTGCAGGACGTGGATGCAGCCTACATGACCAAGGTGGAACTCCAGGGAAAACTGGATTCTCTGTCAGATGAGATCAACTTCCTCAAGTGTCTTTATGAGGCAGTGAGTGCTCTGGGGACACCGGGATGGGAGAGGGTTGTGGCACCATAAGGAAGCTCTGGAAAGGCTAAATCCGGGCTGGGTGTCACCTGCAGGAGCTGTCCCAGATGCAGAAGAGCGTGTCAGACACGTCGGTGGTGCTGTCCATGGACAACAACCGGAGCCTGGACCTGGACAGCATCATCGCCGAGGTGAAGGCGCAGTACGAGGAGATCGCCAACCGCAGCCGCGCCGAGGCCGAGGCCTGGTACCGCTGCAAGGTGAGGGTGGCACGTGCTGCCGGGGTTCTCCAGTGTCCAACGGGGTGGAAGAGCTACTGCTGGCAGCTCAGGCCATGGCAAGATCTGGAATGTTGCTGGTGCTGGTCCGTGCAGAGTGGACCCGGCACAGACTTGCTCTCCTCGGCTTCCTCCACGGTGGTGCTGCTGTGAGGTCAAATAGACTCAATGTGCTCTTCCTGCTTCTTCCCACCAGTATGAGGAGCTGCAGGCAACGGCGGGCAAGCATGGAGACAGCCTCAAGGACACCAAGATCGAGATCTCAGAGCTCAACCGCATGATCCAGAGGATACGGGCTGAGATCGAGAGTGTGAAGAAGCAGGTGGGGGTTATGTATTTTTAGTAATGGGGAGGACCTCTTGGCCATGCCCTTTAGAACTTCCCTGAAGGGAAATAAGTGTGGTGCCAATTCTTGGCATGGGAGGGGCCTGGGAATAGCTGAGCCTGAGTGGGTCTGGCACATGTTGCCCAGAGGAGTCATGGAGGCTCCATCCATGAAAGTGTCCAAGGCCAAGTAGGACATGGCTTGGAGCAACCTGGGATAGTGGAAGGTGTCCCTGCTCATGCTCCAGATCATCTTGAAGGTCCTATCCAACCCAGACCATTACATGTTTCTTGGATCTGGGATCATGGTTTCATCTCTCGCTGGCTGCCCCCACCCCACTCATCCTGCCCATGTCTTGCCCTTCAGTGTGAGACTCTTCAGACATCAATTGCGGATGCAGAGCAGCGCGGGGAGGTGGCTCTCAAGGATGCCAGGGACAAACTGACCGAGCTGGAGACAGCTCTGCAAAAAGCCAAGGCTGACATGGCCCGACAGCTCCGGGAGTACCAGGAGCTCATGAACGTCAAATTAGCCCTGGATGTGGAGATTGCGACCTACAGGACACTGCTGGAGGGTGAGGAGTGCAGGTGAGTGGGATACAGCAAGAATTCCAATGTATCCTGATCAACCAATGGGAAAAATGTGTACCATCATCTTCATAAAACATTAATGGTGGTGTCATGAGCCGTGGACCATGGTCCTGTGGCTGTGCCAGTGGACCAATCCTGACTTCATGGAGCTGGAACACTCCAGATGCTCTGGATCTGACACTCCATCTCTTTTCCTTGCAGGATGTCTGGAGAGTGCCAGAGCGCCGTCAGCATCTGTAAGTTCTGTTCCCATGGGAGTGTGGCGGGCTGGGATCGGTGCTCCCAAACTTCTTGGTGGCATCAGAGGTAACCTGGTGTCTTTTGTTCCTCTCTGCAGCCGTGGTGGGCGGCAGCAGCTCCGTGGGAGGTGGATACGGCAGCGGATTGTGCCTTGGAGGAGGAGGAATTGGCTTTGGAAGCGGGAAAGGCAGCTGCAACACGGGCGGTGCTGGTTTATGCTTCAGCCTGGGAGGGGGCGGATTTGGTGCCGGGGGTGGATTTGGCTCCCTGGGTGGGGGATCTAGCTCAGTGGTGGTGGGGGGATCTGGCAGTGTCCTGAAGAACAGCGGCCCCACTGCCCGGAGGGCATAGGAAAGGAATCAACCCTAAACCCGGCACTCAGAGGAGAAAGGGAGCAAATTGCACGATGACCCCCCATGACCACTGATGGCACCTTAAACCACCACTCAAACTGTGGGTGGGAGACAAACATGGCCAAATCCACCTGCTAAGGACTGAGAATCCCCACAGCAGCCAAGAACATCTCAATCCCTTGTGCTCCCCTCTGGCTGCTGGACATCAAAGTGCCCAGATCTCCTTAGGGAGCAGGACCTGCCCATTCATGGGGAGCCCCAAACCCGGCTGGGATGAGCCTGTGGAGCAGCACCCTCCAAGCAAGAGATGCCCAACCACAGCCAGGAGCCTCGGCTTCTCTCAGACTCTTGTGCTGGATCCAGCTGTGGTGCAACTTTAATCAGTGCCAGTCATCAGCCCCAGCTCAAGCTCTAAAACAGGAATTTCCTTCTGGTGCCTTGGCCCAGCTGAAGATGTTTCTCACCCAGCTGACTTTGTTTTTCCCCCCCAAGTTTCACTTGGGCTGTTGTAAAATGTTTGTTTTTACTCCGGGTTCACCTTTTCCTTGGGACCATGGGAACAATCGTGTGTGTTTGCTTAAGTCTTTCTCCTTGGCTTGTGCCATCCCCCAATAAACATGAGAGGCAGAAACCTGGTGTGGTTTTCTCTCCGACCAAAGAGTTTCGTGTTGTAACAAGTCTCGTCTTCTGACGAGATCTGAAAACATTTCCTGACTTTCTCCTGCCCTTTGAAGTCTGAATTTGAAGGAACTCAGGTGAAGGTGCAACCGGGTCTCCTCTCACCCCTCTCTGTCTCCAGAAATCCAGGGAGTTTTGCAAGAATAAGGAGGGTCTCACCGGGGAGGCTGAAGGGACGTTGGGTGCAGGGTGACAGTGCCACAGCCGGGGGGGTCTTTGGTGGCGCCCTGGGAATGAGCCCACTCCTGGCAGAGAGAAGGAGGGAGCCCCTGGATCCTCCTCTCTGTCCTGCAGGATTTCCACATGTGGCAGAGATTGTTGTCCCACCACTGTCCCCACCAGATCTGAGCAGACTTTCAGACTCTGTGGATTTTAGGAGACTCTTCCCTTCCTCCTTCTCTTCCTAAGCCCTTTTCATGCTGGAGTTAGTCGATTTGGGATGATCCCCAGCTATCCTACCTCTCCCTGTCCACTGTGCCTGACCAACAACTGGCCCCCCTGTCTTCCAAGGTGGCCTCAGGACTGTGGTGCCACAGCTGCAGCTCCCAGGGCACTCTTTGCTCGAATCTGAGTGCTTTAGGAACATCCTACCATGGTTGGTGTGGGAGAAGGAAGAGTGGTCATCACCTCTCCAAATAATTTGGAGCTAATTCCTTGGTATCCATGACTTTGGAGCCAGCCCTGCAGCTTTTCCTATTGTCTGGACTCACCAGGGATCCATGGATTCCTCTTAAGGCATCTCCAAGAGGCATCTGAAACCACCCTGCTCCATCAAACCTCACCCATCCCCAAAAGCAGAGTATTTGGATAAATCTTGATCCCCAAACTCCTGCTGTGGTTTGACCTCTTGCTCAGGGGACCTTGAATCACATCCCTGGCCAGCCACAGGCTGTGCTTGGGCTGACTCATCCTGTTTCTCCCATGTTCAGCTCTGAGCTGGTAAAGGCTGAAGACATCCAGTACCAGCAGTGACAGGCGGAATGTCACAATGGAATGTCTCAATGCTGCCAGCACGGGCTTGTCACTGCTTGGGTGGGGACATGGTTTGAGCGATGGTTAAACATTTGGGGAGTTGTAAAAGCGACCTAAAGTGGTGTTGAATGAAAAGGCATTGACTTCCCTTGGAGTCACCCCAATCCCTCGGAATCACCCCATCCAAACTCACTCCCAGCAGTGGCTCCTGCCTGAGAAGAGGCAAAGGGCTTCTCCAGGAGCACAAAGGCCGTCGCTAAAACAAACATGATGTGTTTGATATGATATAATACAAGTCCCGCCCCTTTTGCCCCTGGGATCGCATCAGCAATTAGGGAAAAATTCTCCCAGGCCAGACACAGAGGTGATATAACTCCTGCCTCTGGTTGGAGGAGACAAAGTGTTTTCCATGGTTTGAAAATAAGATTGGATTCATTAGGGTTTGTTCCTGCCCATGGCAGGGGATGGACCAAGATGAACTTTAAGGTCCTGTGATTTCATGGTTTCCTCTCAGTTATTCAAGGCCTGTTTATTTTCACAGTGTCATGGAACAGTTTGGGTGGGAAGTGACCTCTGAAGCTAATTTTCCTTCACTGGGGGCTCCAGGACAGTTGTAGAGGGACTTGGAAAGTCCTTGGAAAGGGCCCGAAATAATGGAATAAGAGGTGATGGCTTCCAGCTAGAAGAGGGCAGGATTACATGGGATATCAGGAAGGAGTTCCTCCCTGTGAGGGTGGTGAGGTCCTGGAATGGATTTTCTGGAAAAACGGTGGCTGCCACATCCCTGGAAGTGCCCAAGTCCAGGCTGGACAGGGCTTGGAGCAATGTGGTCTGGTGGAAGGTGTCCCTGCCCATGTCCAGTGGCAGGGGTGGGATGGGATGATCCTTCCACTGCCTTCCCACCCGAGCCATTCCACCTCTGCCGGTGCTCCTGTTTGAACCAGGAGGTGATGTTGATACCCAAGTGCCAGTTTGATTTCCTAAGCTTGGCTGGAGCTGTGGCCGTGACTCAACACTCTGCGTTATCTTTCCACGTGCGCTCGGGGCTCCGCGTTTGCTGACTCGGGAGCTCTCCTCCCCTGGGAACGAGAGAACCTTCAGATCGTGTCACCCCGCCCACAGAAGGAGAAAAAAAATCCCAACAAAAACCCCCCAGGAAAGCAAAATCAGAGGTTTGATAACGCTGAGGGAGGTGGGTCTTGCCTGGGCTGTTGGGGGACAGTGCTTCAGCCCCCATTTTTATTGTCTTTGTATTGATTTCGTGTCTGTTTATTGATTTATTGCCTGTAAAACCCTCTGTCCAACTCCTTCCCACATTCATTTGTTCCCACAGTGAGGTTCTGATATTATATATATTTATTTTTTCAGAAGTAGGACTTGATGATCTTGAAGGTCTTTTCCTTAAAGTCTTAATCTATGATTCCATGATTTTTCTCAGGCTTATCTACCCCCAAATCCACCTCCTCGAGTCCTCCCAGACCCACACAGGTCCTGGAGGTGGGATAAACACAAGGAATGTGATGTTTTCCAGTGGAAATGCCAGTTTAGCTGCATGTCCGGGTCCCAAGGCACTTTTGGAAATGGGTGTCTGGGCGATATTTTTAGAGATATTTAAACATCTGATGATACCAGAAGTTGCTAGTGTGGATTTTCCAGAAGCTCTTAATTAACATGTGTTGTGTGAGAATCCCAAGACCTGCACCAGATGGCTGCAGCACAGCTAGGTGCCTGCAGAGCTGTGGGTTTGGACTTCAATATGTCCTAGGTGGCTTTAAAATGTTGAAAAGTAATAAAAAAGTTATTTTCTCCATAAAAAATAAAATGAGATTAATTGTTATTTGATAAGCAAGGCAAAAGGGTGGATGTGTGATGGATTTTTGGATTGAATGACTTAGAGAGTCAGCCTGAATCATTCCACGATTCTGTGAAGGGTGGTGCATGCCCAATCCCTGAAGTGTCCAAGGCCAGGTTGGACAGGGGCTTGGGAGCCACCTGGGATAGTGGAAGGTGTCCCTGCCCATGGCAGGGTGTGGAACGAGATGGGATTTAAGGTTCTTTCCAGCCCAAGCCATCCTGGAATTTTGTGATGGATCATAGTCTGAATCCATCCTCAGCTGGGAATCAGAGCTGGAGGATTCCAACAATTCCTGCCTTTCTAAAATCTACATCTGCCAAAGATGTATTGGCATAAACGCCAAATATAAACACCAAAATAAGTGAAACAGCTGAAAAGAATGTTGATTCCTGCAAGCCCTATGCTCTCCTCATTTCCATAAGTGAGTTGAGCTCTATTAATCGCATTTAAATTGTTCCAGGGTGTGTGATGTGGGCAGCAAGGTTTAGGATCCCTCCTCCCACTGTGTTCCTGGGGCTGTCCCTCCATCTTCCTGCACGTCCCACCATGGCAGCCAGTGCCTGGTGTATCCTCATGGTCCTGAAAGCTTTCAGAAAATCCTACATGGGATTCCCAGACAGGGTATTTCCTCACCAGAGCTGAGATTGTCTCGGCATGAAGACAGTGGGACATGTTTTAGTCCAACAATAAATGAATTTCCCGTGCCAGCACCAGCGTCTCGTCACCGGTGAGGTTTTATTTATCAAAAAGGCTCAGAGCCTCATCAAAATGCAATTTGCTGAGCTCTGGCTGTAGATTGAGAAACTCAATTCTCTGAGCCAAAGGCAATTTTCCAAGTAAAAAGAAAGCCGAGGGTGTAACTTAGGTGTGTTTTGGGAATTGTGAAAGCCAGGATACAACTTGGCATAAGCCACAGTGCCTGCCTGCAATGGGGCTTTGGAGTGAGAGATTTAAAGATAAACACAAGCAGGGAAACAACCCCGGTGGATGAAAGGTGGAAAACAAATGCTTGGTGTATCCTAGGGAGGCTCTTGCTGCTTCAGAAGGTGTAAGATTCCTTACTCATGGCGTGCTGGGAGCCCCAGTTGGATCTTTTTTGCCTTTTCTCCTGCATTAAGGGTGTGTTTCTGGGTAGGGTCAATGTTTGGCAAATTGGAGATGGAAATCTTTAGCCACGCCACGCTGATGAAGACAGGACCTGTCTCCTCCTTCACGCCCATGCAGACCCAGCCCACCTCCAAAAACACATAAAAGGGAGCATCTGCTGCCCTCCAGCCAGAGGGACTGACTTCCCTTCTTCCACCCACCTCCTCACCCACAGCCCCGTTGAGCTCCTCAGCCTCTCCATTCTTGGCTCCTTTGAGGATAACCAGCCATGTCTCGTCAGTCTGTCTGCAGGAGCTTCGGAGGGGGCAGCAGGAGGGGCTTTAGCTCCTGCTCTGCAATCGGCGGGGGCTTCGGGGGCGGCAGCCGGAGCAGGAGCAGCTACAGCTCGTACTCCGTGTCCAGGGGGTTCGGAGGAGGCCGGTGCGGGGGCTTCGGCAGCCGGAGCCTGCACAACATGGGGGGCAGCGCCAGGATGTCCATGGGCGGGTGCTACGGCGGCGGGTACGGCAGCAGGGTGGGCTTCGGCGGCAGCTACGGGGGGCTCGGCAGTTTCGGGGGCGGAATGGGTGGCGGAGGAGGGGGAATGTGTGGCTTTGGAGGAATGGGTGGAGGAGGAATGGGTGGTGGAGGAGGAATGGGGGGCTTCAGTGGAGGAATGGGTAGCTTTGGTGGCGGGATGGGTGGTGGTGGAATGGGTGGCTTTGGTGGCCCAGGCTTTGGCATGGGTGGCCCTGGGAGAGGTGGCCCTGGGATCCAGCCAGTGCAGATCGACACGACCCTCCTGCGCCCGGTCCATGTCGAGATTGACCCCCAGATCCAGCAAGTTAAAAACCAGGAGAAGGAGCAGATCAAGACCCTGAACAACCAGTTTGCCTCCTTCATTGACAAGGTGAGAGGGTGGGATTGTGCCTGATTAAGGCCAAAATTAGGAGGAACTTCCCAGTTGCGCAGAAATGTCCTTCTGGAGCTAAATTCCAGCGGGCAGAGAAGCTTGAGCAGAGCCTTTTCATTAAGGGAAGAGATGGGAATCTCTCCTCCACACAAGATCAAAGCAATGTCTCCAGGGCTTTCATCTGCCCTGTTGCACCAAGCTCTACTCTGAGGTTACTCTCGCAAGCAGGTTCAACACCTCCAACCTCCGCAGGTTTCGGGCACAGATTCTCCCTCCTCCACCATTCTCTGCCCAAACAACCTCCCATTTAAGTATTGATTTATATATTTTTCTCTTTGTTTTCAAATCTCCAGGCTTTTAAATCTAGGCTGGAGATCAGATTTCCACACTGCCTGCAATAGGGATGGACTTGGAGTGAGGGCAATGTGTAAAATCTCCTTTGTGTAGAAAATGATTAAAATTGCCTTCTTTTCCTGATTTGGAAGTTTAGGCACCAACAGAAATAAAAAAAAACCATAGTTAATTGGTTCTCTCATCAACATACAAATCTTTCTGAGTGATGCAAGAGATATTTTGGTGGGAGCTGTTCCTGTGTGATGGTGGGTCCTCTGTGTCTTGGCTGTAGGTCCGATTCCTGGAGCAGCAGAACAAGGTGCTCTCCACCAAGTGGGAGCTGCTCCAGCAGCAAGGGCCATCGGGGCCCAGGAAGAACCTGGATGTGATCTTTGAGAATTACATCCAGAACCTGCGGAGGCAGCTGGACTCAATCCTGGCACAGAGGGGCCAGCTGGAGTCGGAGCTGCAGAACATGCAGCAGTACGTCGAGGATTACAAAACCAAGTGAGTGCGGAGCCAAGAGCAGCTCAGGCAGCTTTTTGGTCACTTTAATTTTAATTTTTATGGTGATAGTGGAGACAGTTTTTCAGCCTAAATATTTTAATTGAGGTTTTTATCCCCCTTTTAGTTTGTTTCTCACGGCCTTAGGCAGGAAAGTCCAGGAACTCAATTTGCACTTTTCCTCTCCATAGGTATGAGGAAGAGATCAACCGGCGCACGACAGCCGAGAATGAGTTCGTGGTGCTGAAGAAGGTGAGTCACAGGCACCACCAAATAATCCCCCAATATTTGGCTTTACCTATGCTTGAATGGGAATTGTGGAGTTTTTAAGATCTCTCAGCTGATATCTAGAATCCCTTATATTGAATTTGCATAATGGGATGACACCATAACAGTATTTATTTTGAATTATTTATACATGTGTTGTAGAATTGTATATAAACATAATGATGTCCCGGTGAATAACACAGTGAATAACACCAAACCCTCAGCACAGACGGCAATTCACACAAGCCTGAGGGATTCCTAAGAGGAAACAAAACTATTTTCTGTGGGATCTTTCCTTTAGGATGTGGACAGTGCCTACATGACCAAAGTCGAGCTGGAAGCCAGGGTGGGAGCTCTGACAGACGAAATCAACTTCCTGAGGTGCATCTATGAGGAGGTAGGAGCTCTCTCTTCTCCGGGGTGGGGGCAAAATTGCCATCAGGTGTGTGGTAGCCAAGGACACTGAGGTTGGATGGGGTGCCTGGGTGGATTTAGGCTTGAGATGGTGCCTCTGACTCATGTCTTGATTGCAGGAGCTGTCTCAGATGCAGACGATCAGTCGGGATCTGTCCGTGGTGGTGTCCATGGACAACAACCGGCACCTGGACCTGGACAGCATCATCGAGGAGGTTCGGCGCCAGTACGAGCAGATTGCCCAGAGCAGCCGGGCTGAGGCCGAGGCCTGGTACCAGAGCCAGGTGAGTCAGGGAGCAGTCGAGACTCCCGGGCGTGGCTGGGTGATTTACAATAATTTATGGCTGGATGAGACACCTTTTCAAGCTAACGGGGCTGGAGCTCGTGGTGCAAGGAAGGTCCAGAGGGATTGAGCTGCTTTTGAGGGATCTGACTCATTGTTCCCAACGCGTCCCAAACTCACTGAGGTGCACGGCACAAACTGATGCCTTGGGAGGCTACCTAGAACAGAGGCTAGGCAGTGTTAAAGGAATAAAGCCGGCATTTCTTAAAAAAGTCTTCAACGGGTACATCTTGGGCAGTACACGAGCCTGGCCAAGGCTACACTCAAGATGGACAGTGGATCACACATTTTCACACTTTTATAAGTCTTGGTCCATTTCCATATTGGGGTTGGTTGTCCAGTTGCAGCTCCAGGTTACACAGTCCCATCCTCCCAGATTGCTCTCCTCAATTTCCTGCTGTTTGCAATTTTTGGGCCCAAAGCTGCAATGGTGTCCTTTGTTCTGGGGCTGGAAAAGGATTGTTTTGTCTGATTGAACTAAGAGGAGTGTTAGCAATACTTTCTATGCAGTTCAGAGTTATATACTAATGCAGTACAGAATCTGGAAAATTTGAAAGCTAAAACTTAAGGCATCGAAACCTCTTGATAAAAATGGCCCCAAAATGCACCTTAATGACAAAATTCCATCCCAAGTGGCTTTTCAGATGCCAAGAGATGCTTTTTAGTGCCACAAAGATCCATTTCAAAGCTCAAACCCCATTGCTGAGTCTCAGAGCCACCTTGAACTTTGAGCTGGACATCCATCGGCAGCACAGTGGGTCCTCATAGCGTCACCTGAGCCTTGAAACTGGGGACAAATGTTCTAGAGGCACCAGGAATGTGCCACTGATGGGTCGTTGTGTCTTGGTGCCATCAGTACGAGCAGCTCCAGAGCACGGCCGGCCGGCACGGGGACAACCTCCGCAACACCAAGATCGAGATCCAGGAGCTGACCAGGAACATCCAGAGGCTGCGGGCTGAGATTGAGAACGTGAAGAAGCAGGTAGGGCTTGGTTGGTGTCTCAGGGATGAGATGAAGGACATGAAGAAAGGAAGGGGCTGGTCAGTGTCTCAGGGGAAGGTGGCAGCAGGTTGGATCACAAATGACCGTGAGTGGGGCAGAAACCTTATATCGCCCCAAGTTCACTTCATGCAGATGTTTATTTGCCTCCTGATTTCTCCTCTTGGGGGTCTGAGGACTGATCATCAGGGAAATATTGAGGTCTGAGAAAGCTCCCGTTGTGCTCCCCAGAACCAGCAGCTGCAGGCAGCCATTGCTGAGGCTGAGGAGAGGGGGGAGATGGCTCTCAAGGACGCCAGGTTGAAGTTGGAGGAGCTGGAGAGCGCCCTGCAGAAGGACAAGGAGGAGCTGGCTCGCCTGCTGAAGGAGTACCAGGAGCTGCTGAATGTCAAGATCGCACTGGATGTTGAGATTGCCATGTACAGGAAGCTGCTGGAAGGGGAGGAGAACAGGTAAACAACTGAGATCTCATGGGGTGTTGTGATCTACACTGGGCACCTAAAATATTGACTGTAATCCCAAACCAATTCTTTGGGTTAATGGGTAGATGTGACTGATGCTGTGTGGAATATTCTGGGGGTCAGGACCCATAAATGGCTCCCTAGAGGTGGCAGAGCTGCTGCCCCATCGCTGTCACAGCTGAGTTTTTAATGAACCTCAAATCTGGAGAAACCTTGTTGTAAAGAGGAATTGCCAACCATTTCCCTCCTCTCACCTTTTAGTGATTCCAAAATGGCTCATGAGGGTGAGCCAGGAAAATTATTTGATAGTGGAAACAGTTTAGTTTTTACGACCTTTCATTTATGGGGTAATTAAAATGTCCAATTTCCTTCACAGGTTGTGCAACGATGGCATGTCAAACGTCAATGTCTGTAAGTATCTGCCCTGGGGTCCCTCAGAAAAAACATCAGACTCTGTTTCTTCAGAGACAGAGCCTGAGACTGGGCAATGGGAACATAACCTGCGCTTCTCTTCCAGCTGTGGTGGGCAGGACGACTGTGTCTGGCGGCAGAGGAGGCATGGGAGGAGGATTCGGAGGCAGCGGCATGGGAGGAGGATTCGGAGGCGGCAGCTGTGGAATGGGAGGAGGATTCGGAGGCGGCAGCGGCATGGGAGGAGGAATGGGAGGAGGCGGCATGTGCGGAGGAGGCAGCAGCTTTGGAGCTGGCAGCATGGGGGGCAGCTGTGGCATGGGGGGAGCGATGTACGGCGGGGGCTTCTCCTCTGGCAGCGGGAGGATGTGCGGCTCCGGCGGGGGATCCTCCTCCGTGCGGAGATGCGTCACCACCACCTCGGTCAAATCCTCGGGAGTGAGGTTCTGAGCCCCGAAGGTTGACAAGGAAAGAAGCACCTCCTCTCTCCTCCCGACAGCAGCCCAGCCTCCCGAAGCCCAGCTCCGCTGTCCTGCAGTGGGATGAGCTGTGTCCCCCCACGCAGCTCATCCCGGCTCCTGGTCCCAGCCGGGGTTCGGTGGCGGTGCCGTGGCTGTCCCGGCACCAGGAGCTGCCCGGCAGGAGGGGCTGCTCTGCCTTCCTTGCTGTGTTGTACATTTCTTATGGCAAATGTGTATAAAACCCCTCTTTCCCCTCTCTCATTCTGTTCTGTTTCCTGAGGTGCTTCTGTGTGTGTCCATCCTGCTATTCCCTTTGCAGGCCTTTGGGGTCAGGGTGGTGTGTGGGCAAGCAGGACTCATCCCTTGGGGAGGGGGCATCTCAGGCAGGGGCCAGAGGGATGGGCTGGCCCAGGGTGGAGCTTCTGGGCAGCTTTGCTCACTTGGGAGCCCCAGGTGTGCTGCCAGGAGGAGCTTCCCTGGAGCTCTGCCTTCCAATCCACTTGTCCCAGCTCAGGTGACACCTGGAACACTTCAAACACAGCTGGACTATTCCTAAGAAGAACGAAATTGTCCTTCAGTGCCCAACTCCCATGACACAGAGAGAGATGTACTGTCCCCACCTCCCCCCTCCTCTGTGGGCTGCCTTCTTCCTTGTGATGTTGCCATTCCCAATAAATTGCAGAGAATAATCACAATGTCCTTGTGTTGCTGCTTTGGGCACGGAGGGAGAGGGGATCATTCTCCTGCCCATCCCTGTGTTTTGAGGGAACAGATCAGTGGTGGCGATGGATCAGGGCAGGTGCCCCAGCTCAGATGATGCTCTGGATTCTCACCTGGAGGCACAAGCCCATATCTGGGATGATGGGGATCTGGATCCTCCAGCTGAACAACGAGAAATAAGAGCCCAGGTTGGAGACCTGGAAGCACTGAATAACGGAAGGGACCTTAAAGATCATCCCATTCCAACCCTCTGCTGCAAACAGGGACACCTTCCACTAGATGAGCTGTTGCACCCCTTGGACCAACCAATGTCATTAAGTTGCTGCTTCTGAGGTTCCAATGGGATCATCTGCAGGTGCAGGAGACTATGAGCTGTGTTAGGCAGAGGAGATGGCACCAGTGTTGCTGTGTGCAGTGGTGGGAGGGCAGGTGTAAGTGGATCAGGATGTTGGCCAGCATTGGCGCTGGCTGCAGTCAGCCACAAACTCTTCTGCCCCAGGAGGAGCTGTGATTCCAGGTGTGGGAGCACAGCGGGCTGGGAGGGTGTGATTCATCCCCATCCAGGAGCTCAGGTACCATCCTCTCCCTGAGAAGTCAATTAACTTCCCAGTGGCTCATCCTTGCTCCAGGAGCAGGAGGGAGAGATTTGGAGGAGCTCAGGAGGGGGTTTGGG
The DNA here is from genome assembly GCA_030060385.1 of Muscicapa striata striata. Taxonomy (NCBI): domain Eukaryota; kingdom Metazoa; phylum Chordata; class Aves; order Passeriformes; family Muscicapidae; genus Muscicapa; species Muscicapa striata. The sequence continues at coordinate 166,555 of JAREIS010000507.1, read as the reverse complement.
AGGGGAGTCTGGAGTGTTTTATCTGAGCTGTGCTGTGGTTCCTCCACCACCCAGGGAGATCAAAGAGGCAGAAAATGCTGTCAGTGATGGCTCAGGAGTCCCACAGCAGCCTCTGGGAGCTGCTGATGTTCCCAGAGTGGGTCAGGAAGCTGCAGACTGAGGAAGAGGTCCAGGAAAGGCAACAGGAAATGACTACAGGCTTCTTGGAAGAGAGAATTCTCCCGTTGGAACCCCAGGAAGAGGGTGAGGGTGCCAGGGTTGGGGAACGTGGCTGGGTTTGGCCCAACAAGAAGATGCCAAGAAGGCTCTGAGAAGCTGGTGGTGTGCCAGGAGCACTTTGAGGTTTGGCTTGGGGCAAGAATCACCTGTTTTGGTGCTTAATTTTAAGAGTTTGTTTCTTCTCAGCTTTAAAATCCAGAATGCAGTGCTGTAGTGCCGTGTGAGGAGTCGTTGCAACACCTCCTCTGTGCAAGATCCGTGACAGAAGCTCTTGGCTGGGTCAGATGTGAAGCTGAAACGTGGCTTGGCTTTTTCTGCCGAGTTCACATTTTCCCTGGTATTGATCTTACCATGTTCAACTCCTTGTGTAAGAGATATGAAGGAGCAGCTTGGTGTTGAGTCTCACCTGAAAGCGTCCGAAGTGACTCCAGGTTTGGAATAATCTGCACATCTTGTCTGAAGACGTCAGAGTGACTCAATCTGGGCGTCTTATCTGCAGGAGCTGGCTGTGGTCAGCACCCAGGCATCTGGCTGACTTTGCAGATCTTCCTCCTCGTTGTGGAACCTCCTCGTGGGATGCTCCAGTGAAGTCCTGGTGCCTTCATACCATGGGTTTTGGAGGCCAGGAAAAGGGACAGCCTGTTTTCTCCACCTAAACCTGAGCCAGTCTGCAGCTGCCCTGGGCTGCTCGTCATGAACGAGTGTGCTGGGCTGCAGGATGGTCTGGAGAGCTTGAATCTCCATGTGGGAGATGACCACGGAGAAACCAGCCCATCCTGATTGCAGCTGCTTTTGGCAGGGAGCTGTGGGCGTGCTGTCCATTCTCCAGCTGCAGGAACACACACCTGGGTAACACTTGGCCAACCGTTGGTCCCCTCTCAAGGCTGGATAACCTTGTCCCTCAAGGGTGGGATAACCATTGGCCAGCTCTTACCTGATCCATTGAGGGTGGGATAACCCTTGAATAGATGTTTTTTGAATCTCTCGTGGGTGGGACAATCCTTGGTCAACTTTTACCTGAATCCTTTGAAAGGGGGATTACTGTTGGGGGGGATTACAGGAGTTAGGAGTGGGATAACTCTTGTTCAATTGTTGCTGAACCCCCCAGCATGTAATAACCCTTGGCCAACTCTTACTGAGTTCCTCAGGAGTGGGATGACTCTTGGCCAACTGTTGAGTGTCCCCAGAGTGGGATAACCCTTGGCCAGCCATTGACTTCCTCAAGGGTAATGTTCTCCCCTCCCTTACACACTGTTCCACGCAGACCAGGGGCTCAGTACCCCTGCCCAGTGACAGCCAGGGACATTTTGGTTTCTGTTTCCTCGTGATACTTTCAAACCACATTTAATTGCCCAGATCTCATTGGAGACTGAAAATTCCTTCTCAAGGTCTGCGTTCATACATGGGTCTTTTGAATGGCCTTAAATTCATGTTTTAAGTATTTCAACGGCTAGAATGTGCATTTTCTGTATTTTTTTCATTACTTGTGCTGTTTTCTAGCAAAATGTGGACATTAGTTTTCTATTTAATTCATTAAATTATTCAGGTGTTTAAATGATAATATCCAGGTAGATAAAACATTTAGAATGCCTCTTAAATAGATTTGAGTTTAAAAGGAAGCCAAGTCTGTAAATACTACTTTTTTTTAGAACACATTGATATTATTTGCATTTTCTGTAATTAATTAAAATTTAATTTACATGCAACACACACAAAAAAAGGGGTTTATTTCAGAGACATCCTATAAAATACATTTCTAAACCACATTCCTAGAACCACATTCCTTTCCCAATAAATTATTTGGAAGCAAAAGGTTATACTGTGCCTTGGGGGTTGTAACAGCTCCATTTCTCAGCAGGTTTTTCCATTCAGTCTCTCATTTTTGGGAAAAGAAAAAAAAAGGCAAATCAGAGGTTGTGGAATTCACCAGCGCAGCAGGAATGCCTCACCAACTTTGAATTGTCCATCTGTTGCTCCTCTTCCATAGTGTTTGTCTGCCCCTGACATTGTCACCAAAGGATTCCCTATGTGTCCCTTCATTCTTCCTCAGGTTGTCATTCCCTGCCACCCTCAGCACACTGAGGAGAGCGAGACAATTTCAGTCACCTTCTTCCCTCTGCTTCAGCATCCTCCAAAGCCCCAGCTGGTTGTCCCAGATCTGTGGAGTTGCAAGTGGAGGGAATTCAGTCTACAGGTAGAAGACACTCCCACTGTGGTGGCACCACCTGCTCCAAGTAGATGTTTTTCCTTTCTAGCAGAAGAATATGCTGAGTCTCCTCAAATTTTGGTGTCATGAATTCCCATTCAGGATTGGGAAACATCTCCTGAAACGCAAAGGCAATTTAACATATAAAACAGGGATTAAGGGTGTGTGTGAGGAATTGTGAAAGACATATTATAGCTGGGATTTCATTAAAACTTTGCCTTTCTATGGAGCTTTGATATGTAGATCTCTATCTGGAATTATTGGGAACTGCTAATGAGGGCTGGATATCCAATGAGGGGCTGCAGAAAAGATTTATGGACATAATTGATTTCCAAGATGTCATAAAGATACAAGAGTCCACTTACTCATGGAGACCTGCCTCGATGCTCTTGCTTTATTCACCTCTAGATTACAGGGCGTGTTTCTGGGCAGCCCCAAATATGGCAAAGCTCGTGGCGAATCTGTCAACAACCCTGTGCTGATGAAAATATTAAATTGCTTTCCACCTTCACGCCCAAGCTGTCCCAGCCCACCTCCAGCAGCAGATAAAAGGGAATGCCCCGAGCTGTTGGAGCCAGAGAAGACTCTACAGACTTCTTTCTGCCCTCATCAACTCCGTTGGTCTTTCTGCTCTTCTGGATTTTGATTCTGCTTGGGAAAAAACAGCCATGTCTCGTCAGTCTGTCTGCAGGAGCTTTGCAGTCGGGGGGAGAAAGGGATTCAGCTCCTGCTCTGCTGTTGGTGGTGGATTTGGAGGCGGTGGTGGCCGGAGCAAGATCAGCTACAGCTCGTACTCCTCGTCCCGGGGAGGAGGCGGAGGAGGACACTGTGGGGGGTTCAGCAGCCGGAGCCTGCACGGCATGGGGGGCAGCAGGGGGGTCGCCGTGGGCGGCTGCTACGGCGGCGGCTACGGCGGCAGGATGGGCGGCTTCGGCGGAGGAATGAGCTGCGGAGGGATGGGCGGTGGAGGAATGGGAATGGGGGGCTTTGGTGGTGGCATGGGTGGTGGGGGAGGAATGGGTGGCTTTGGTGGTGGCATGGGCAGTGGGGGCATGGGAGGAGTGGGCGGCTTTGGTGGTCCCGGGTTCCCTGGAGGCATCCAACCCGTGCAAGTTGACCCCAGTCTCCTGCGCCCGGTCCATGTTGAGATTGACCCCCAGATCCAGCAAGTCAAAAACCAGGAGAAGGAGCAGATCAAGACCCTGAACAACCAGTTTGCCTCTTTCATTGACAAGGTGAGAGTTTAGGACCAGGTTTTTGGAGGTGACATGCCAAACAAATTTCTTGGGGTGTGGAATGGGAATTTCTTCACTTACCAACTGCTGCTGGAGTTGTCAGACCAATGCCTCAGCATCAAGTTGTGATTAGTCAGGTTTTATTAAGTAGCACTGAATAATAGAGGAGGTTTTGTGCTAATAGAAGATTAAAGAGAACATCTGCAAGGTATTCTGGGGATTTACGTGCCAAGGCACTTTGCAGCCTCAGTTTGGGTGATTCAGGGCAAAGTCATCATTGTAAATTTAATTGTCCTAAGAGTTCTCATTGCTGTGATTTGCTTTTTGATGATACTTTCTTCTCAAAACCTGATTCTAGAAACTTCAGAGCATTAAACTCCATTCCAATATTCTTGGATTATTTTCATTTCAAATAGAAGCCAAAGAAATAGAGAATCCCACCTAAGAGAATTCAGGGGCAGTTGGGGAATAAAAAAATTCATCTTTCTAGACTGGAAAGATGATGGCAAAGTCCAACCCTGATGCTATGGAAAATTGGGGATGATGTTTTCTACTGGCAACCTCTCTTTGTCCCCAAGGGAGAAGTTTAGAGTGACTCAAAACTTAATTGTCTAATAATAAATAAATTAAATAATGCTTCTCATGCACTTTAAATGCCTGAATGAGACATAGACAGGGAATGATTCCCTGGGCTCCCAAATCTCCCAGGAGTTGGATGTCTCCTTGGAGAATGTTTCACACAACCTTTGTTGGCTGTAGGTCCGATTCCTGGAGCAGCAGAACAAGGTGCTCTCCACCAAGTGGGAGCTGCTCCAGCAGCAAGGGCCATCGGGGCCCAGGAAGAACCTGGATGTGATCTTTGAGAATTACATCCAGAACCTGCGGAGGAGGCTGGAGTCTCTGCTGGGCCAGCGGGGCCAGCTGGAGTCGGAGCTGCAGAACATGCGGCAGTACGTGGAGGAGTTCAAAACCAAGTGAGTGTGGGGACAGCCAGGGACAGCAGAGCTGGTGCGGAGAGCCCGCAGGTGCAGTGAGCAGGGGTGCCAGAGCCTCACCTGTCCTGCCCCCACCACAGGTACGAGGAGGAGATCAACCGCCGCACGGCTGCTGAGAACGAGTTTGTGGTGCTGAAGAAGGTGAGTCTGAAGGCTCCAGCAGGGATGGGGTGAGGGGGGGGGACAGGAGGTGAAGACATGGGAAGGACTCAGCTCCGAGATGGGCAGATCCCAACAGGAGGAGCCAACAGCTCCTGTGCAACGACAGAAAGCCGTGGTCCAATTCTGAGATCTTTCCTTTAGGACGTGGACTGTGCCTACATGACCAAAGTCGAGCTGGAAGCCAAGGTGGGAGCTCTGACAGACGAAATCAACTTCCTGAGGTGCATCTATGAGGAGGTATGAGATCTCCCTTCCCCTGGGTGAAGTTTTAATGAGGGCGTGGTGGCTAAAGACACTAAGATTGGGCTGGGCATCTTTGTGGGTTTGACCTGGAGAGGTTGCCTGGAGCTGCTTCTCTTCTCTCCCCTCATCAAATGGTGCCTCTGACTCATGTCTTGATTGCAGGAGCTGTCTCAGATGCAGACGATCAGTCGGGATCTGTCCGTGGTGGTGTCCATGGACAACAACCGGCACCTGGACCTGGACAGCATCATCGAGGAGGTTCGGCGCCAGTACGAGCAGATTGCCCAGAGCAGCCGGGCTGAGGCCGAGGCCTGGTACCAGAGCAGGGTGAGTTGGGAGGGGCTGAGGCACCTGGGATGCCCCCCAGGTTTGAACTACCTGAGTTTTCCGTTGGTTGTGTCCCTCATGGATGCCTTTGTCCCCATGTCTCCAGTACGAGGAGCTCCAGAGCACTGCTGGAAAACACGGGGACAGCCTCCGCAACACCAAGATTGAGATCCAGGAGCTGTCCAGGAACGTCCAGAGGCTTCGGGCTGAGATTGAGAATGTGAAGAAGCAGGTAAGGGACCATCAGCTCCTCATTGTGTAACTGCTGCATGCTGGGTCAGGATGGGGCTGGGTGGTGAGAGGGAAAGCAGTCATGAAAATTCATGCCCTTTGGAGAAGATGGATTTTTTTTTGGTCTGTTTTCCTTCCAGTTTGTACCATGAGGATGCTCCAGTAGAGGGTGGGCAGAAGGGATCTCACACTGGTTTTTTCTTCCTCAGAACCAGCAGCTTCAGGCAGCCATCGCTGAGGCTGAGGAGAGGGGGGAGATGGCCCTCAAGGATGCCAGGAGGAAGCTGGAAGAGCTGGAATGTGCCCTGAACAAGGACAAGGAGGAGCTGGCTCGCCTGCTGAAGGAGTACCAGGAGCTGCTGAACACCAAAATTGCACTGGACGTTGAGATCGCCATGTACAGGAAGCTGCTGGAGGGCGAGGAGAACAGGTACTTGATTGGCATCAACTTGACTAAATTCTTGACAGATTATAACACGTGGGTAAAACCCTTGAATCCACACAAAGGATTGATTTCCTGTTATTCACGCTCAAATTTTCAATTATTTATTGATTATATTAAGCATAAACATACTTAAGTGGGTTTTCTATCTTTAAAGAATGTGAAGGTAAAGGTTACTAGTTTATTTAAAGAATAATTGGAGAATTCTGAAAAAAATACTGAATAAATTGCTAATTTTTTTTAAAGAATAATTGAGCAATATAAACTGGTGCAAAAATGGGAAATTCTCAACTGAAGAGCTGTGCACTTCCCAGAGGAATAACTGGTCCCCTTTTCCCTCACAGGCTGTGCAATGACAGCATGTCCAACGTCAATGTCTGTAAGTATCTGCCCTGGGGTTCTCCAGAAGTGGTTGAACTTGTTCTTTTGGGAAACAGGTGAGTAACCTGCGCTTCTCTTCCAGCTGTGGTGGGCAGGACGACTGTGTCTGGCGGCAGAGGAGGCATGGGAGGAGGATTCGGAGGCAGCGGCATGGGAGGAGGATTCGGAGGCGGCAGCTGTGGAATGGGAGGAGGATTCGGAGGCGGCAGCGGCATGGGAGGAGGAATGGGAGGAGGCGGCATGTGCGGAGGAGGCAGCAGCTTTGGAGCTGGCAGCATGGGGGGCAGCTGTGGCATGGGGGGAGCGATGTACGGCGGGGGCTTCTCCTCTGGCAGCGGGAGGATGTGCGGCTCCGGCGGGGGATCCTCCTCCGTGCGGAGATGCGTCACCACCACCTCGGTCAAATCCTCGGGAGTGAGGTTCTGAGCCCCGAAGGTTGACAAGGAAAGAAGCACCTCCTCTCTCCTCCCGACAGCAGCCCAGCCTCCCGAAGCCCAGCTCCGCTGTCCTGCAGTGGGATGAGCTGTGTCCCACCACGCAGCTCATCCCGGCTCCTGGTCCCAGCCGGGGTTCGGTGGCGGTGCCGTGGCTGTCCCGGCACCAGGAGCTGCCCGGCAGGAGGGGCTGCTCTGCCTTCCTTGCTGTGTTGTACATTTCTTATGGCAAATGTGTATAAAACCCCTCTTTCCTCCTTTTTTCTGTGTCCCCACCTCCCTTCTTCTGCCCGCCTTCCCCGGGATGTTGCCATTCCCAATAAATTGCAGAGAACATTCCCCATGTTGTTGTGTCACTGTTTCGGGAGCCTCTCTGGGCAGGGTGGTTCGTGTGTTGGGGAAGCAGCTTGTTGGGAAGCCGGGGGTCATTCTTTGCTCAGTGTGTTGTACCTGTGCTTTGATGGAGCCGAACAAGGGGTGGGTCAGGGCAGGTGTCCCAGCTCAGGTGATGACTGACTCTCACCTGAGGCCACAAGTCCAGGTGGTGGGTGCTGGATGCTCAGTTCACACAATGCTCAGTAACTGTGAGCCAGCAGAAGACCAAACTGAGGAATACAAGAACCTGCTCAATCTCCTGACATAGGGAATCACCCAGTTCATCCCTGGAATCCTGTAGAGTTATTCCCACAGCAGATTTCTGCAAGGGTTTGTTCTGGAAACCTCCAGCACAAAGGGGTCCAGTATCTTCCCAGTCATTGAGGTAATACAGACTGCCCTGTTCCAAGTTTTTGGGCTCAGCTTTAGGCACATAAAGGCGCTCAGTGCTTCAGTAGCCACATCACATCTCTCCAGATGTGGCAACATTCCTGAAGCTCTAGCAAAAGGACTTTCTCAATCCATCTTAGATTTTGGAAGCTCTGCAAAGGATCTGCTGAAACCTGTGTCCTGTGATTCAGGCAGAAACATTCCCAGTGCCACGTGGCCCGACCAGTAGAGACCCACAGGGGCTGATGGATGATGAGAATCAGCAGAAACAGGTGGGAGCTGACACTGGATCAGTCATCTGAGTTTCCTGCCTCTGACTAGTCTTCAGGGTGTGATGAGAGGCTGGCAGGGTAGGAGCCCCTTGGGTGGGAGAGTTGGTGAACATGGATAACAATGGATCTGGATGTTGGTCAGGCACCTGCTGGTGCGCACCTGGGCTGTGGGATGACCAGGTGAGATGCACAGCTCGGGACCCAGAGAGCAGGGGAGCACCAGAGAGCCATGCACCATCCCTGAGCAGCCGTGGGAGCACAGCGGGCTGGGAGGGTGTGATTCATCCCCATCCATGAGCTCAGGTACCATCCTCTCCCTGAGAAGTCAGTTAACTTCCCAGTGGCTCATCCTTGCTCCAAGAGCAGGAGGGAGAGATTTGGAGGAGCTCAGGAGGGGATTTGGGAGGGGAGCCTGGAGTGTTTTATCTGAGCTGTGCTGTGGTTCCTCCACCACCCAGGGAGATCAAAGAGGCAGAAAATGCTGTCAGTGATAGCTCAGGAGTCCCACAGCAGCCTCTGGGAGCTGCTGATGTTCCCAGAGTGGGTCAGGAAGCTGCAGACTGAGAAGAAGGACCAGGAAAGGCTGGAGTGAGCTTTTCCAAGTGAGCTCTTGGAAAAGGGAGTTCACTCCACTTTGAAGGGTGCTGGAGCTGGGATTATGGCTGGGTTTTGGCCAAATGAAGATGCTGAGTAGGCAATGCCTGCGCGAAGCTGGTGTTGTGCCAGGAGCACTTTGAGGTTTGGCTTGGGGCAAGAGTCACCTGTTTTGGTGCTTAATCACCTGTTTCAGTATTTAATTTTAAGAGCCTGCTTCTTCTAAACTTTACAATGAGCTTTACACGGCGTTGTAGCGCTGCTGTGAAGAGTCATTGCGACACCTCCTCCGTGCTCTTGGCTGGGTCAGATGCGAAGCTGGAGCGCGGCTCAGTCTCCATCCACGTTTTCTGCCGAGTTCACATTTTCCCTGGTGTCGATGATTCTGCTGTGCGCAGCTCCTTGTGCAAGAGATCTGAGGGCATGGCTGGAGCCCAGCTACCTGTCGAGTTTTACCTGGAGGAGACTCAGGTGACTCCAGGTTTGGAATAATCTGCACATCTTGTCTGAAGACGTCAGAGTGACTCAATCTGGGCGTCTTATCTGCAGGAGCTGGCTGTGGTCAGCACCCAGGCATCTGGCTGACTTTGCAGATCTTCCTCCTCATTGTGGAACCTCCTCGTGGGATGCTCCAGTGAAGTCCTGGTGCCTTCATACCATGGGTTTTGGAGGCCAGGAAAAGGGACAGCCTGTTTTCTCCACCTAAACCTGAGCCAGTCTGCAGCTGCCCTGGGCTGCTCGTCATGAACGAGTGTGCTGGGCTGCAGGATGGTCTGGAGAGCTTGAATCTCCATGTGGGAGATGACCACGGAGAAACCAGCCCATCTTGATTGCAGCTGCTTTTGGCAGGGAGCTGTGGGCGTGCTGTCCATTCTCCAGCTGCAGGAACACACACCTGGGTAACACTTGGCCAACCATGACTTGTGTCCCTCAAGGCTGGGATAGCCCTTTGCCAACTGTTTCGCCCATTAATGGTGGGACAACCCTTGGCCAACTGTTGTGTCCTTCAATTGCCAAATAACTGCTGCCAACTGTTGAGTCCCTAAGGCTGGGATAATCCTGTCCAACAGTTGAATCCCCGTCAAGGGCAACGTCTTCCCCTCCCTCCCATTCCACACAGTCTGTGGCTCCAGAAGCCTCATTCCAGTGGCAATCAATGACATTCATGTTTCTGATTCCTCTAGTTGCTTTTGGAAGTGTTTTCCTGGGCTGGTTTTCCAAAGTGTTCATTGTGTCTATGGCCATCAGCTAATTCCTAGGGATGCTTTCAAACCACGTTTACCTGCCCAAATCTCCTGTGTGACCATGAAACCACAGATGCACTTCGGAAGCTTAAAAACAGGATATTTTTTGACTGCTTAAGTGCTTTAAAATATATATTTCCCTTGACTTTTATTCATGATTTTCAGGAAATAAGAATGAAGAAAATGTTGGTGTTCTTTACTAATAAAATTAATAAATATAACTAAAATATTTATTTGATTAGTGGGGCTTAGAAGGTACCTGCAAGATGTCCTTCATGTGAGTGTCCAAATCCAATGCAGGGGAGCTGGTGCAGGAAATTAAACATTATTGTCAGTCATCATTACACCATGCCTGGAGCGTCCTTTCCATCCTCTGTGGTTTGACAATCCCTGTGGCCATTGGAAAAGCACAAGTAAGGAGCTGGACATCCTTGTTCCCTTGCTCTGGTGCTCATAATCCCAGGACCTGGTTGTCTCAGACTTTCCCAGCTGATGCTCTTAGGAAGGAACTAAGTAGCTCCTTTCTGAAGAAAACAGAAATGCTGACCCCTTTTAAATGTTAATGATGTGGCATTTTTCCACTTGGAGAGCCATTGTGAGTTTTCTGCTTAACAAGAAGATTTGGGGTGTGCTTGGGGGAATTGTGAAAGCCTCATTACATCTGGGTTTCACCAAAATCCTTGGCTGGTGTGGAGTGTCAGGCAAAAAATCTGGAGTCAGACAATCTGTGGAGTCGTTAGGAGCAAGCAGGGAAGTGGGAGGAGGGAAGAACATGACAACATCACTGTAAAACATATTTTTGATGAAATAAAGATATGGGAGTCCACTTACTCACAGAGACCTGCCTCGTACTCCTGCTTTTCCTTCTGCACGGCAAAGTGGATTTCTGGGTGGAGTCACCAATTTGGCAAAAATCTGTTAACCGCACCAAGCTGATGAAGACAGTAAATTTGTTTCCTCTTCACGCCCAAGCTGTCCCAGCCCACCTCCAGGAGCAGATAAAAGGGAATGCCTGGAGCTGTGAAGCCAGAGAAGACTCTGAGCACTTCTCTCTGCCCTCAGCACCAGCTCAGCTCTGTTGATCTCTTCTTCCTCCCCAGTTTTGGATCTTTGGAGGAGGACCAGCCATGTCTCGTCAGTCTGTCTGCAGAAGCTTTGGAGTTGGGAGCAAAAGGGGATTCAGCTCCTGCTCTGCTGTTGGTGGTGGCTTTGGAGGCGCTGGCAGGAGCAGAATCAGCTACAGCTCGTTCTCCACATCCAGGGGGATTGGAGGTGGCAGCGGACGCTGCGGAGGATTCAGCAGCCGGAGCCTCCACAACCTGGGGGGCAGCACAAGGATTTCCATGGGCAGCTCTTACGGCAGTGGCTACGGATGTAGAATCGGTGGCTTTGGTGGAGGATTTCCAGGAGGATTTGGTGGCATTGGAGGAGGTGTCATTGGTGGAGGAATGGGCGGCTTTGGTGGCCCCGTCAGAGGTGGCCCTGGGTTCCCTGGAGGCATCCAGCCAGTGCAGGTGGACCCAACCCTCCTGCGGCCAGTCCACGTTGACATTGACCCTCAGATCCAGCAAGTGAAGTGCCAGGAAAAGGAGCAGATCAAGACTCTGAACAACCAGTTTGCCTCCTTCATTGACAAGGTGAGAGGTTGGAGCTGGACTTGCTTGGGAATGGGAAAACTGCAGAAATTCCTTTTGCTCTGGAGAGGGAAATACTGTCCTTCTCAGCTCAGCGTTGGGCTGTAATTGTTTCCATTGGGTTCCATCTGGTTTCCTCCTGAGGAAATGTCAAAATTTAGTATCCACAGAGAAACTGAACTGCTTTCTCCAGGTTTGGTGGATGCACATTGGTTTTCCCTCCAGTGTAGACAAGCCAAAGTGATGGGGATATACTCAGTGACCAAAGTATTTCTTTAAGTCTATCCTTTTTCTGGGAGAATTTTTGCTCAAGGAAATTAAATTTCAGGAATGAAATTAAAAAACTCCCAACCATTTCTTGTTTCAGTTTAAATGCAGATAAGTTCCCTTTAAATTATCTGAATTGGGAAAATATTGTTTATAAGTGTGCTCCATGTTTTTTTAGAATATATGATGTGTATATGGAATAATTTCTGTGCCTGATAAGAGAAACGTTCTTGAATATGAAGACCAATGGGATTTCATTCACTGGAAGGTTAAAAAGGATCTGATGCTCCTGAAAATTAATGTCAAAAATCCTAACTGGTTTGGAAATAATCTGTAAGATTGGAATGGAAGCATTTCAATAGCTACACCTCGCCTCCAAAAAATAACCAACAAAAAAGGGGCAGAAATACAGGAGGAAAAAAGAGGCAGAATTTAAGGATAATGAGGAAAAAAAGGAGAAAAAAGGGAGGAATTTTCCCCTTGGAAGAAGTGGTCACGTTAGGGTTTTGGGGAGTGATTCCCACGGCCTTCCAAAGCTCCCAGGAGGTTTGAGCAGTGGGATGTGTCCCTGGAGAATGTTTCACACAACCTTTGTTGGCTGTAGGTCCGATTCCTGGAGCAGCAGAACAAGGTGCTCTCCACCAAGTGGGAGCTGCTCCAGCAGCAAGGGCCATCGGGGCCCAGGAAGAACCTGGATGTGATCTTTGAGAATTACATCCAGAACCTGCGGAGGAGGCTGGAGTCTCTGCTGGGCCAGCGGGGCCAGCTGGAGTCGGAGCTGCAGAACATGCGGCAGTACGTGGAGGAGTTCAAAACCAAGTGAGTGTGGGGACAGCCAGGGACAGCAGAGCTGGTGCGGAGAGCCCACAGGTGCAGTGAGCAGGGGTGCCAGAGCCTCACCTGTCCTGCCCCCACCACAGGTACGAGGAGGAGATCAACCGCCGCACGGCTGCTGAGAACGAGTTTGTGGTGCTGAAGAAGGTGAGTCTGAAGGCTCCAGCAGGGATGGGGTGAGGGGGGGGGACAGGAGGTGAAGACATGGGAAGGACTCAGCTCCGAGATGGGCAGATCCCAACAGGAGGAGCCAACAGCTCCTGTGCAACGACAGAAAGCCGTGGTCCAATTCTGAGATCTTTCCTTTAGGACGTGGACTGTGCCTACATGACCAAAGTCGAGCTGGAAGCCAGGGTGGGAGCTCTGACAGACGAAATCAACTTCCTGAGGTGCATCTATGAGGAGGTAGGAGCTCTCCCTTCTCCAGGGGGCTGGACTTGCATTGAGGACGCCAAACATCAAGGTTGGATGGGGTGCCTGGGTAGATTTAGGCCTCTGACTCATGTCTTGATTGCAGGAGCTGTCTCAGATGCAGACGATCAGTCGGGATCTGTCCGTGGTGGTGTCCATGGACAACAACCGGCACCTGGACCTGGACAGCATCATCGAGGAGGTTCGGCGCCACTATGAGCAGATCGCTCAGAACAGCCGGGCTGAGGCCGAGGCCTGGTACCAGAGCAGGGTGAGTTGGGAGGGGCTGTGGCACCTGGAGCATGGGAATTCCCTGAGTTTTCGGTCGGTTGTGTCCCTTATGGACGTCTTTGTCCCCATGCCTACAGTATGAAGAGCTCCAGAGCACGGCCGGCCGGCACGGGGACAACCTCCGCAACACCAAGATCGAGATCCAGGAGCTGTCCAGGAATGTCCAGAGGCTGCGGACAGAGATTGAGAATGTGAAGAAGCAGGTGGGGGTTGGCCAGTGCCTCACGGGTTCCTCCTGTTTTCTCTCCAGTTTGTACCATGAGGATGCTCCAGTAGAGGGTGGGGAGAGGGAATTAATAAATTAATTTTCTTCTCCACAGAACCATCATCTGCAGTCAGCCATCGCTGAGGCTGAGGAGAGGGGGGAGATGGCCACCAAGGATGCCAGGAGGAAGCTGGAAGAGCTGGAATGTGCCCTGAGCAAGGACAAGGAGGAGCTGGCTCGCCTGCTGAAGGAGTACCAGGAGCTGCTGAACATCAAGATCGCACTGGACGTTGAGATCGCCATGTACAGGAAGCTGCTGGAGGGCGAGGAGAACAGGTGAGACCTCCCACCATTGGCTGGGCCAGGGTTCTGTCCCCCCTTGGGTCAGATTCATCTTTAATCATTCCTTGCAGCATATTTAACAGTGAAATCAGATTCCTTTCCTTTTTTCCTCCAAATTTTGAAGACAAGAACAGAAACATGGTCCCCACCAGAAATACTTCTCAGGGGGCTTGACTGATCTTATATGAAACAGGATATAAAAGGAATATTTGGGGAAGGGTTTTGCTTCTGACTGTATATAGATTTACAGGATTTACAGATTTGTATATAGATTTACAGGATGTTCCTCTCCCTACACAGGCTCTGCTTAGAGAACCCCTCCAACGTGAATGTCTGTAAGTATTCACACATTGCTTTCTCTGCAGAACAACCTTTATCCCTGGTTTTGTGCAGATTCCCAGGATGTTGCCTGGTGCTCAGTGAGCCTCTCCCTCTCTTCCAGCTGTGGTGGGCAGAACCACCGTGTGCGGGGGCAGATCTGGCAGCTTTGGAGCCAGCAACGGCCTGGGAGGAGGAGTGTGCACGGTTGGCGGTGGGAACATCGTGGTGGGCAGCTGTGGCGTGGGAGGAGGGATCCTCAGTGGTGGCTTCTCCTCTGGGAGCGGGAGGATGTGCAGCACTGCAGGCGGCAGCTTCATGGCCGGGGGGGGCTCCTCCTCAGTGCGGAGATGTGTCACCACCACGTCGGTCAAATCCTCTGGGGTCAAATACTGAGCCCTCGCCTCCGTCCTCCCAGGGAAAGCAGCACCTTCCTCTTCCTCCCACCAGCAGCGCAGCAGCCCCTTCCATCCCCATTGCTATTCAGGAGGAAACCGTTTCTGGGGGAAATCTCCCCAAAGTGAGATTGAAAAGGAGATGCATCCCTCTGGCCCAGGCTGGCCCTCGCTGAGCCCCGCTGGGGTGGAACATCTCCCTCGTGAGTCCCCGGCCCTGCAGAGCTCCCCAGGGCTGTGCACCAGCTGGGGAGGAGCCGGTGGAAATCTGCTCTTTCCTGTTCCTTTTCACGGCCCGTGTTTCCCCCGCGCCCCCCATGGGTCCCCCGCCCCTGCTCCAGCTGTGTCAGAAGCCCACATGAACAGAAGGAAGGAGATGATGTCCCATAGTCAGCTTTAGGAGTGAGAAACAGGTCTCTGGAGTTGTCCACCTTCCCCAGGTGGAGTAATTTGGCAGCTTTCATGTTTTATGGATCCTTTTCCCTTTTCTCCTTCCTGCCTGGAGTGTGTGGTCCTGTTACCCCCCTCTGTCATGTGAACCAGCTGCTTCCTGCCAGTGCCCTGGCCCCAGGGTCCTTCAGTACCAATAAACTGCAGAGAGATGAAGATGTTTTTGTGTTGTCTCATCACTCGATGCTCTCCAGGGGAGGGGAAACACGGGTTTGCCCTGGATCAGGGTGATTGCAGGACAAATACAGACTGGACAGCAAAACAATTGAGAACAGCCCTGGGAGAAGGACTTGGGGGTGCTGGTGGCTGAGAGCTGGACCTGCCCCAGCCCAGAGACCCCTGAGCCTGGGCTGAGCCCCCAACATGAGCAGCAGGGGAGGGGATGTTCTGCCCTGCCCAGGTGAGACCCCACCTGCAGAGCTGCTGCAGCCCTGGGGCCCTGCCCAGGGAGGATGAGGAGCTGCTGGGAGAGCCCAGAGGTGCCAGGAGCTGCTGCAGGGCTGGAGCCCCTCTGGAGCCAGGCTGGGAGAGCTGGGGATATTCACCTGGAGACAAGTGAAAGGAGACATTTGAGCCCCTTCCAAGGGGCTCCAGGAGAGCTGGAGAGGGACTTGGAAAGAGAGTGAAGGGACAAGAGGTGATGGCTTCAAACTGGAAAAGAGGAGAATTAGATGGGATGTTGGGAAGGAATTTCTGGCTGTGAGGGTGGGGAGGCACTGGAATGGATTTCCTTGAGATTGCCCCATTGCTGGAAGTGTCCAAGGCCAGGTTGGACAGGGCTTGAAGCAACCTGGGATAGCAGGGGGTGTCCCTGCCCACAGCAGGGCGTGGAATGGGATGAGCTTTAAGATCCTGTCCATCCCAAACCCCTCCATGATCCTATTTTGAGCTGATTTCGACGATCTTGTGGGAATGTCAAGCTGTTCCCTTGCCATCATCCTGAGAACTAGGATTCATTATTCCCATGTGGGGTTTGGGTTGGCTGGAGGTGGACTGGAGCTGGGAGCAGCTCAGTCTAATGGAAGGCAGGGGGTGGGTTTTAGGATCCCTTCCCACATTCTGTGATCATCTCATTCAGCTCCTGCCACGGAGGAGTCTCCAGTGGGTGGTTGGAGCCAGGGTGAGGAGGATAAATCCTCCCCAGGGCTGGCACAAGGACAAGCAGCACCCTCTGCCTGTCTGTCTGGCTCTTACACCAGCTCCTCGTCCGTGAGCCGTGGGAAGGTCTGACAACTCCGAGTGGACACAAATTACTCACAAAGGAAAAAAAAGCCAGCATGAAAGAATAAGCCAGAGCCCAGAACCTGCCATCAGAGCTCCAGGCTGCTCAGCCAGATTAGTCATTAGGCCTCTCCAAATTACATCCCATTGCAGCCAAATCAGTTTGATTAATGCTTGACTGGATTATTCTGTAGCTCTGGGAGGAGCGAGAGGTGAATCAGCCCTGGCTGCTCGGCCGTGTGTGTTATGGGAGGTGGGACCAGATGGGATTTAAGGTCCTTTCCAACTTCAGCCATTCCATGATTCTATGACTGATAAAATACAGAAATGGAGATCAGTATTGTCAAGTCCTTGTCATCTAAATGAGCAAAATAAGGAAGAAATGATTGTTTTTATTTGGACCAATGTTACTTTCCTGGTGTTTTTCTTATTTACCCCTGAATTTCCTGCCAGTTCACCCTCCCGACTTCTGAATGGTGTTTGCACCAGGCTGCAATGCGTCTTATCCTCCTGTTTGAGCCAAAAATAACATTTCTGATTCTAAAATTCGCAGGCTGGGATGCAACCTGAACACCTGAACCTGTCAGTGTCCTCCAGGTGCTGCTGTGAAACATCTGAATCTGTCACTGTCCTCCACATCCTGCTCTGGAAACTGAACCTGTCAGTGGCCTCCAGGTGCTGCTCTGACACCAGAACCTGTCACTGTCCTCCAGGTTAATGACAAATTAATTTTCCCATAGGGTCAGGCTGAGATGGGAATTTCAGCTTGTGTACAAACCCACCCACGTTCCAGGTCACGGCTCCAGCTGACAATCAGGAGGAAGGTGACAGGAGAGGAGCTGGGTTGTGCCCATGTTTGTGGTGGGTCTCTCTGAGCTGGGGATTCTCTGCTGAATCTGATCCATTCAGGATTTGATCTGGGGCAAGAATCAGCTGCAATGGGGACTGCTCTGTGTATCAGCCTTGGACAAGGACCTCCAGCTGCCCCTGGGGGCCTTGGAGCTGCCTTCCTCCCTCCTCCCCCATGAGACTTCTCCCTGAATGAGTTCTCCAATTTTATCTGGGGGGCTCTGCAGGTGTTTGTGATCCCTTGGAGTAAAGGTTGGGATGGTAACCAAGGACTTGAGCCCTTCACCTGGATTGCTTTCCATAGGGCATGCTCTGGGGAATCATTCCAGGGCCTCACTGCCCCCACACGGAGGAATTCCTTCCCAATATCCCATCTAACTCTGCCCTCTGGCAGTGGGAAGGCATTCCCCCTTGTCCTGGGATTCCAGGCCATTGTCCCCAGTCCCTCTCCAGCTCTCCTGGAGTCCCTTTGGGCACTGGAAGGGGCTCCAAGGTTTTCTTTCCCTTCTTCTCTCCAGGTGAGCACCCGCAGCTCTCCCAGCCCTGCTCCAGAGAGGCTCAGCCTTTGGAGCATCTCCATGGCCTCCTCTGGACTCACTCCAACAGCTCCACATCTTCCCTGCGTTGGTTGAACAATGCTCTCGGCCCAGGGTGGAATTGTTGGGATTCTCCTGATCAAGGCCAGGAGTTGGATTAGATGATCCCCATCTGTGCATTCCAGAACTCGAGATATTCCAGGATTCTGTACCTGTCAAAGCCCTTAAACTGCCCTTCCCCACCCCATCCTCAGACTTTCCTCCTCAGGAAGGAGGTTTACTCTAGAACCATCACAGTTTTGGTGCTTTTTGTGGAGCACCTGCCTCATTGTCCCGTGGCTGCTCCTTCTGCTGCTGCAGAGGCACCCACGGCAATTCGGATCCATCAATAGAGGGATTTACTCAATTTATCATAAAGTCTGACCTTGATTGGGCTGATTATGAGCTTGGAGTCCAGCCCAGGTGGAGCTGGGTGTGGGCACTCACCTGCTGCTGACGCTGCCCGGGGAAGGCAGCACGAACCCACTTTGCTGGGAGGTCGGTAATCACCTTGTTTACCAGATTTGGAACATCTCCCAAAATTAACTCCAGCTGCTTCAGCTTCCTGTGGGACAGGATGTGATTCAAATCATTCTCAACTCACACAGCAGCTTTTGAAGCTTCTTTATCTTGGGGACCAAGTGAAGAGGTTCCCAAGGTTCCAAATGCCTGGAGAGGCCATTCCTGAGACCTCTGATTGTCTCCAGGTCACCTGGAGATCCTCATCAAAATCCTGCCCTAATAGAAATAAAAATCAATTTATATCGTGACTGCCACATCCATTGACCACTTTTTTACCGAGAAACATGTGCATGGAGAAAAAAAAATCTCATGTCTGCCTGCATTTTTAACCTGGAGTTCAACCCAGTTTCCTCCACCTCTTCCCCCCCCCCCCTTATTTTAATATTTTTTTTCTCTGCAGGTCGTACCTTCCCTTCTCCACCTCCTCCTTCTGAAACCCTTTGGAGATTTTATCTCTGCCTTGTTCCAGCACCTCCCGCCCGAGCCTGAGGGCATCAGCTGTGTGTGGAGGCACTGGGCACGCTCAGCCTGTTGGAGAGCTCAGGGATCAGAGGCTGATACTTGGCATTAGCCATTTCAGCAAAAAAATTAAAGAGCTTCTTCATCCACTCGCTACTGGTGTTAATAACAGCAATAGAAAAATTACTTCAGTGCATTCACAAATAATTTTCAATTTAATTAATAAACTTTCACATTATTGTCAGGGAAAGAGGAGATTAAGCGGCATTGTAATTATGGTGTTATTTCCTGGATTGATGATTTAATATCAAGGGTGTTATTGAGGACGTTATTGGCCTGTTTGCCTTCCTGTTAACCCCAAATCACAAACCATTTATTAAAAGAGATTAAAAGAGCCATCAGTCCCTTGTTAACGGGATCACAAAGTCAGGTTTGGAATTGTTGATCCCTAAATGAGCCTTGCCAGAGACCCTCTCCCTCAGGGACACAACACCAGGACTGGCTGACCCTGGGGCTGGCGACCTCCCTCCCCACCCTGGGTGGAATCCGCCCTGAAAGCTCCCTCTGGCCTTCTCAAAGTTAAAATTCCAGTCTGAGCCATCACCAGGGCATTTCACCTTTTTTTCCTGCATAAACAACCACGTTTTTGACATTTCCCTTCCTTCATCCTTTCAGAGTCTTCCCACCTTTGCTGACCACAGGGAAAGGCTGTGGCCATTCCCTGCATGGATGTTTCTGGCACTGGGGAAGCTCCTCCTGCTCTTTGAGGCCTTTCCAGCCCTTCCCACGCTGATCTCCTTTGCTTCCCTTGCTCTCATTGGATCTTGGACTTGATTCCAACCTCTACCAGGTTGTTCCGTGCTGCCCCAGAGACCCTGGTCTCCACTTCACCTACTTGTGCCTTCCTTTCCCTCCAAACAAAATTCCTCTGTGGCAGCAGCATCATTCCTCCTGCTCTGGAATTCCATGTTCCACTATTTAAGTAGATAACTGACTGAAGTGTTCTCTGTATGTTGCTAGTATGACGAAAGGGGGAGGAGGGAATAATCTGGAAATCTCATTCTGAATTGTTTTGTGTTATTAATAATTTTTTTCTTATACCCTTTTAAGTTTTAGGCCTACTTTGTCTTTACTCCTAAATTCAATCCCCAAGAGAAATGAAATTGGCAAACCCCAGTCACACCGTGACAATATTCTTACAGCTGGGGAAGCTCAGGCTTAAAATAGGATAAACTTTGGGAGAATACCAATATTTCACCTCTTGTTCTGCAAAAATCACAAGGTTTTTGCCATTTATCTCCCTTTTTTCTTTTCTCTTCTCCAAGTCCTTGCTGCCTTCACTGACCACAGAGAGAGGTTATGGTTATTCCAGGGAAGGAGGGGGGAGAAAAGGAAAGTCTGCGGTCTAAAGGCATTTTTATGAGTGTATCTGTGTAATCCCAGCCCTAGTTCCAAGTGACTGAGAGCCCTAATTATGCAGGAACTTTGGCAGCTAGAGATCAAGAGATATCTCTCCATGCTCATTTATCTCCTTCACTGGGGTAGTCATTAGATTTAAATACTGTATTTCTTCATGTGCTCTGTATGGCTCTGGCAGTACTTTTTGAATAGTCAGAAGTGCATTGATATCCCTATTTATTCACTCTGTTCTGCCAGTGGGGTTTGTAAATGTCCTTCATTTATATTTAGGATCTGTTTTTTTGAGACACCTGCAGGATTTTAGTAATTTCAGTGTTTGTGTTTTCTGTAGTTCTTTCTTTGCCCCTTTTCTTTTACTGCCTTTTATTTCTACTTTCTAAAGAGTTTATGTGCCTCATCTCAGGAGGTGCTCCAGGACAAGTTGGATGGGGCTTGGAGAGACCTGGTCTGGTGGAAGGGAGACCCTGGAGTCCCTTCCAGTGCCCAAAGAGGCTCCAGGAGAGCTGGAGAGGGACTGGGGACACAAGCCTGGAGAGAAAAGACAAGGGGGAATGGCTTCCCACTTCTAGAGGGCAGGGTTAGATGGGATATTAGGAAGGAATTCCTCCCAGAGAGGGTGGTGAGGCCCTGGACTGGATTTCCCAGGGGAGGGTCCATTTCTGGAAGTGTCCAAGGTCAGGAGAGAGCTTGGAGCATCCTGGGATGTGGAAGTTGTTCCTGCCCATGGCAGGAATGGGATGAGCTTTAAGGTCCCTCCCAACCCAGACCATTCCATGACCTTATTTTGAGCTGATTTGGGTGATGCTGTGGGAATGTTGAGGCATTTCCTTGAGCATCAGCCTGAGAACTGGGATTTAGGGTTAGAGTTGAAGGTGGACAGAGGTGGATGAGGGTGGTGGAGTTTGGCAGGTTCCTGCCCCAGTTGTGCTCAAAAAGCTGCAGTTCGGGTCTGTCTCTAAATTTCTGGATGTTTCCAACACGTCCATCCCGGTGCTATTCTGGTTCCCTCATTGTCCACAAAAAGTCACGCTCATGTCACTGTCTCAGAGATTTTTCCAGGTGGGAGGAATTTCCCCACCTTTGCTTTGGATGGGCAAAACAGCACGAGGGCCCTCAGTCCCTGCTCCAACAGCTGCACAAGTGGTCCAGGCAGGCAGTTTTAATGGACCAAGGTTTGGGATGCAATTTAAATTTATCCTTAAAATCCCCAGACAAAGATCCTGTGGTTGTAACACCCTGGTGCTGTGAAAAGCCATTTCCCTGGGAAGGATGCTGGATGAACCTGTGATTGCTTTGCCCCAGCCATGTCAGAAAGAGGAAGGAATGACAGGAAGCTCCCCCTCCATCCGCAGGATGCGTGGACATCTCTTGGGATGCATCCCTGTTTCTGGAGCCAGCTTGACAGGTCCAGGTGTGGTTGGGATGTGCTGCCAAGGCTGATCCAGTGCCAGCTCTGATCACAACAGCTGCCCACGCTCTGGAATACGGCACGTGGGGTGGGATGGGCGCTCTCCTCACTCCAGCTCTGGGCTCCAGCTGATGGAAAGCTCAGAATTCACAGCTGGTTCGCTCCAGCTGCTGCACAGGGCAGGATTTTGGGATGGACATCTCTCTTGCTGGTGTTCTGCAGGGAGCTGTGGCTGCTCGCTCTCTGGGGTCACAGCACTTCCTTCCATGATCCATGGGGATTATCTGGAGCGTGGCCCAGTGCAGCTCCAGAGTGAGGCACTCACAAAGTGGGAAGAGGAGGGGTGGAGAGGGGAAGCGCATTGGAGCCAGCACCAGCCCTGCAGAATCATAGAGCCATTTAATCAGAGAACCATTTAATCAGAGAACCATTTAGGCTGGGATCACCAAGTCCAATGATTCCTTTGGCACTGCCAAGGCCACCACGGACTGTGTCCCCAAGTGCCTCATCCACACATTTCTTGGACACTTCCAGGCATGGGGACTCCACCCCTGCCCTGGGCAGCTGTGTCAGGACTGGACAACCCTTTCCAGGAAGGAATTTCCCCCAATTTCCAACTAAAACCTGGCAGAATTTGAGGCCATTTCCTCTCATTCTGTCACTCATAACCTGGGAGAAGAGTCAGACTCCCACCTCGCTCCAACCTACCCAGTCTCCTTCAGAAATTCCCTCCCCTCTCCCCTGCTTTTAAAATCCTGGTAATAGCACCATTTTTTAACGTTCACCATAATTAATACCTGCAGGAGACAGAATTTTCAATCCAAGTCAGATTTTTATACAGGTTTATAAAAAGTGAGATATTGGCTAGAAATCTGGTTGAATTTCTGCAGAAAATGTAGATAATGAGTAAAATTTAATTACAAAATCAGCAGAGAAGGGAGGTCTGAGATACCAGTTTGGCTGTTCCTGGTGTAATGTGAGGAAGGGGATTTTGGTAGGGAAAAGTGGATTTCTCAGCTGCTTTCCTGGAAAACATTGTATTTCCTAGTGAGAAAAGCCTCGCTGAGCATCCAAAGTCTTGTCCACCTTGAGATAGTCCAGCTGTTTTAATAACAGCTCTAGCTGTTATTACCTCTAGCTACAAACCCCTAATTTAGTGAATTTATGATGCACTTTCCAAATTGAGGCAGGATTGCACAGCCCTGACCACAGAACCTCTGTGTAACTGATGGATTCTCAGCCTGGCCTCATCCAGCTCCTTTGCGAGGAAGAGGATCCTGCCAGGTGAAGTCCAGCTCCTCCTAAAGTCATGTAAAGGACAAAGAGGAGGTTCTTTGCATGGGGAAGTGGTTCCAGAGGTGGTTTTGGAGGAACCACATCTCCATGACTTCTTGAGAAATTAATCCAGGCTGGAGCCTGCAGCTGGTGCTGCCAGCAGTAGGGTTTGGCTCCCAAATGCTTTTCCATATGTCCATGGCTACTGAAGGCTGGAAAGGTGGGGTCTGGCACAGAGTCAGGGAGAGGGATGGATCCTCCTGTAAGAAGCAAAAGCTGCTCCTGGGGTATTCTCTGAATGAGAAGAACAGGAATGGGAAGCAAAGGGTTCAGTAGGTGCTCCTGGTGATGTGGTGAAGGGAGGTCAGACATCCCCAAGGACCCCTTGAAATGCCAAAAGAGGTGGGGAAATATGGGAGAGAACGAGCTGTGGGGATGAGCAGGGGTAACTGTAATTATGGAAGGAGGCTAACAAGATAAGGAGATCTGTCAGCAAAGCTCATGAGTCAGGCAGGATTTGGGGAATTTCACAACTGCCCCACTGGTGTTGGTGTTTATCTGACCTCTCTGGGCAGCCATTAATTGCTGCCTGATGAACCAAACCCAATAACAACATTGAAGACCTGCTAATTACCACGGAATGGAAACGAGCTCCTCCAGAACGTATAAAGGAGAACTTCCATACTCCTTCGGAGTAGCTGAGGATCCTTCATTCTCATTCCTCCTCCTGTTTCACCACCTTCTCCACTGGCTCTCCCACCTGGAAGTGCTGCCATGAGACGATATTTCTCCAGATACGGGGATGGGAATTTCAGTTCTTCTTCTGCTCACTGCGGGACCTTGGGTGGTGGAGATGGGAGATTCGGAGGGTTTGGGCATGGGTATGGCAGCAGGAGCCTCCACAACCTTGGAGCGTTCAGGAATGTCTATGGAGGCTATGGAGGAGAAGGAGTGAGATATGGGAGATGCCTTGGGTTTGGTGGCTGGAGACAGCCTGAGAGGGGCTTTGGTGGAAGAGGATATTTCGTAGGAAGTTTTCAAAGTGGTGAAACAGGGCTTGGGGGCACCTACAGAGGAGGTTCAGGCAGGGAGGTGCTCAGAGGAGGCCTTGGAGCAGGGGAACAAGGGGCTGGGCAGGGCCGGGGACAGGGACAGCCGGGAGTTGTCCGAGGCATTGAGGAGGTCCATGTCAACACCAGCCTGCTGCGGCCAATTCAGCTCCAGGTGGACCCCGAGTTCCAGCGAGTGTGCTCAGGACGAGAGGGAGCAGATCAAAGCTCTCAACAACAAATTTGCATCATTCATCGAGAAGGTGAGTCCTGGTCTCTCGCTGTTATCTGGGAAGGGGGAGGTGTGAGTCACAGGGTTCCATTCACATTCCATTTTCTGCCCGCCGAAAATCCCAGCTTGGCTGAATTCCCACGGGCTGCTGTGAAGCTCACAATGGGGCACTGTGAATGCCGCCGTGTGAATCACTGTTTGCCTTGGGATAACGATCTCGGAATTGTCTTTTGTGGCAGGACAATAAACAGGATGCCACTGGCACATTCACTCACTCCTCTTTTGAGGAAAGGGGTTTCTGAGAATATATATTCCCGTATTCTGGTGCCTGGAGGTTGTTGATGCCAGCAGGAAAAATGGACGATGGACTTGGACATCTTGATGAGTTAGTATTTTTTTCTCAAGCAAAGCCAAACTTTGCAAGAACAGACTGTTTTAGTGCCTCCTCTTGCAGGGGTTTGCACTTGCCAGAAATTGCAAGTGAATTCAATTTCTCTAAACTATTAACCAAATCACTTCCTGGTTTGGAAGCCCTGCCCTCTACTAGGTGATCCATCTTCAGTTCTTTCATGACTTTCCATCTCTCCAGTTTTGTCTTCTCTTCTGCTTCTACTCAAACCAGCCACAGAAGCTGTCCCACCCTGGTGGTATCTGGGACATGTCTCTGTCTCTGCATCTCTCTGCCACATGAGGAGACTTCAGGGTTTCCTGCTTCAGGGGGTGTTAGTTACACTGAGGAGGTTTACAGTTCCATAGCACTGAAAAATAAACATGTCTGTGACTCTTCATTCCCTCCTAAACTTTTGGGTGTCCAGGCTATCACCTGGTCAGTATTATGGAAATAGTGGAGTGATTTGGGTTGGAAGGGACATTAAAGCTCATCCAGTTCCTGCCGTGGGCAGGGACACCTTCTACTGGACCACTCTGCTGCATGGCCCATCCAGCCTGGTCTTGGACACTTCCAGGGATGGAGCATCCCTGGGAAATCCATTCCAGGGTCTCACCACCCTCTCTGGGAGGAATTCCTTCCCAATATTGCACCTATTCCTGCCCTGGCAGTGGGAAGCCATTCCCTGTGTCCTGTCCCTCCAGGCTCTTGTCCCCAGTCCCTCTCCAGCTCTCCTGGAACCCCTTTGGGCACTGGAAGGGCGTCCAAGGTCTCCTTTCCTTTCTTCTCTCCAGGTGAACACTTCCAGCTCTCCCAGCCCGTCTCCATGGCAGAGATGCCAACTGGACACATGCTGCCCCTCTGGATCTTCTTTCTCTTCCAGGTTCAATGTCTGGAGCGCCAGAATCAGGCACTCTTGGCCAAGTGGGAGCTTCTGCAGCAGCAAAGCTCTGGCCCCGAGGAGAGCAGGAACATCAATAACTTCTTCCAGTCCTATGTCACCAACCTGCAGCGGCAGCTCGAGACACTCCAGAGCCAGAAGGAGCAGCTGGATCCCGAAGCCTACAACATGCTCCAGCTTGTTGAGGATTATAAAAACAGGTGAATAGTCACAAATCTGGGACAAGAAGTGTTGGGATTTTTCCAGGTGATGCTCACTGTGCCCTTGGATGGCAAAGCTCAGCTTTGCATCTGCAGGAGTTTGGAGTTTCTTAGCCTTGCTCTGCTGCAGGTGCATTACAGGGCTTGACTTTGATGCTGGAAGAGTTTGGTAAGGGTTGAACTCCCAAAAATGAGAGGAAAATCAAAGTTTGTGATGATCTCTCCCATCCTTTTTACTTCCCAGCCTCCTCCTCATCTTTCTCCCCCCTAGCAGTGAGTGACCCAGGATTCCACTCGTGGGGCCCTGGTGAGGAGGGACAGAGCTGAGCTTGGGGTCAAGTTGGGAAGAGTTACCACCTTTTCTGGCTTAGATAATTTATATCCACTCACAGCTCTGAAAAATTGAAAGTTTAGTTCAGAATTACTAAATTTAAGACTGATCTGTAGTGACCCCACTTTTTGGGCTGCTTTGGTGCCTCTTTTTTACAGGGTTTTCACTTGCCAGAAATTTCAATTCAAGTAACATGAAAACTCAACACATTCAGTCTTTGGGTGATTCTGTTCTTTACTGGTCCACTTGATTTAAAAATTAGGATCAAAAATTAAAGATAATGGATAGATTAATTAAATATATTAATGATAATAGATAATAGATAATAGATAATAGATAATAATCTACCTCCTTCTGTCCCCCAGATTCGAGGATGAGATCAACAAACGCACCTCCAAGGAGGAGGAGTTTGTGGAGCTTAAAAAGGTGAATTAACCTGAGACCCTGAGCGAAATCAAAGCCTTGGAAATAAAACAATATCTGGGTGGTTGCCAAGGTTCTCAAAAGCTGAAGTTCTTGCTGAGTTTTGTCTAATTTTAACCAAAGTAACTGAAAACCACAAGACTGAGGAGGGATTGTTTCCTCTAGAGAATGAATTGGTCCTTTGTAGGACAAATATTTTAAAAGTGCATGATTTTCCCCAGTCACTCAATCTCAATCCAGGTGGAATATTGTTATTATGTTAAATAATGCCTGTAGATGGCTTAGAAAAATAAAACTACCTGTGAAGAGAAAATTTAGGCAACTTTTTATTAGAAGTATGAATAAAAATGGTGCTTTCCCATTTCTCATGTTCCCCAGGAAGAGATTTATTGCTGAAGTTGTGGTACTCATTTCCCAGCCAATTTTTTCTTCTTAAATGATTTCCCTTTGTTCCCATTGCTTTTCAAATGAAATCTGAAATCTCTAGGCCATTATTTGATCCCAGGAATGAAGGCTTTATGGAAATAGCCCAAGAATTGCACTTCAGTGGAGCATTTGAATCAATAAAATGCAAATATTTCAATGGTTTTTGTGGTTTTTTTTACAGGAACTGGATAGCGCCTACATGGGAAAAATGGAGTTTGATGTCCGAGTGGATATCCTGAGGCAGGAGCTGGAGTTCCTCCGGTGTTTATATGAAGCTGTGAGTGATTAAAATCTTACCTCAGGTCTTGAACAAACCTTCTGGAGATCCCCGGAAATTTTGCTTGGGTGGGGTTTTTTGGCTTGGAGAATTAATTATCCTTGGCCTTTTGTGAGTGAAAAAGGGTCTGGAAGACCTTGAAAATTACAAGTGGTGGGGGTACAGTGGTACTTGGGGGCTGCAGGTGGAGAAATTCCAATAGGAAATTGGCCACAAGGTCCCATTTTTTCATCATAAAGACCTGGACTGACCACAAGGACTGTTAAAATCCCTAAACTGGGTTTCCATGCAGGAGCTGTCCCAGCTGCAAACGGTTGTTGGGAACACCGACGTTGTTCTGTCCATGGACAACCACAGGGACCTGAACATGGATGGGATCATCCAGGAGGTCAGGCAGGAGTATGAGGGGGTGGCCCACAGGAGCACAGCTGAAGTGGACGCCATGTACCGGGGCAGGGTGAGTGGACACCAGGGAAACAGGAACACAAATCCCCTCCTTGGAAAAGAAACCAAAAACC
Organism: Muscicapa striata striata; assembly: GCA_030060385.1. Classification (NCBI taxonomy): domain Eukaryota; kingdom Metazoa; phylum Chordata; class Aves; order Passeriformes; family Muscicapidae; genus Muscicapa; species Muscicapa striata. Next base: position 139,185 of record JAREIS010000507.1, on the reverse strand, counting down.
TGTTGTGTCCTCCTCCCATCAGTACCAGGACCTGCAGAACATGTGGGTGAATCAACGAGAGCAGCTGAAGAACAGTCACCAGGAAATCCAGGAACTTGCCAGGCAGATCCAAAGACTCCAACCAGAAATTGAAATCGCAAGGAAAAGGGTAAAGCTGATACTTTCCAGCAGGACTAAATGGTTTAAGCCTTTTTCTGTGGGATCTCAGTGCAGAATGTGGCAGCCAGTCATTTGGAGGCAGACCTAGGGATGAAGTTTTCTCTTCCAAATGAAGCACACTTAGATTTACAGGATCTATATTGGGGTTTAATTGCATTAATTTACCCAGTCTAATGCATTTTGGGTGTTCTGTCACTGAGGAAAGCCTTTTGATTTCCAAGGAATGCCAGGACGGTGTGAAAATTATGGGATTTGGGGATTTTCCTGTGCTGGAATAGGAGTTGGCCTTGATGATTCCTGTGGTTCCCTCCTGACTACAGATATATATGATTCTGTTACAAGATCCTCCCCACAGTCAGGACATGGTCACATTCTCTGTTCCCTCTGCAGAATTCCAGCCTCCAGGACTCCATCAAAGATGCTGAGCACCGTGGGAGCTCAGCTGTCAGGGACGGCCAGGAAAAGCTCCAGGAGCTGGAAAACGCTCTCCAACAGGCCAAGGAAGATCTTTCTCAGCTTGTCCACGATTACCAGGAGCTCCTGAATGCAAAGCTGGGCCTGGACGTTGAGATCGCCATGTATCGATCACTCCTTGAGGAGGAGGAGAACAGGTGGGGGCAAAATCCCCCCTGGGTGAAACACCCAGACAAAGCAAGTGTCCATGGATCTGTCACTGGGATCTCTGGGATGGACTGGGCCTGGGAGGAGTCACCTTTCTGCAGATCATTGATAAAGCATAACATGAATTTTAATTCTGATTTTACTGGCTGCTTTACCTCAATATGACGTTTCCTCCACAGGATTCAGGAAGGATCACCGGCCACAATCTGTGAGTATCTCAAGGATTTTCTCAGGTTTTTTTTAAAGAAAACTGTTCCTACTTTGTGGTCTTGACACCATTGGAATAAACTATCCCAATTCCCATCTTAATTCAGGAAAGGATCCAAAGGGGAGTTTGCAAACACACATTAATATAACAACTGGCTTTATAATTATTGGCTAATTCCTAATAAATTTGGAAGAAATAGGAAACACTGCATTTAACCCATAGGTCTGTTTGATGCAGGGCAGAAAGAAAGGAAGGAAATAAAAACTAGTCCTAAAATTCGTGGAAAAGCTGAGGAGCTGAGGGAGAGAGAAACAGAGTTTTGGCCTTTGTTAAGGATGGGCTGCACTGAGTGCTCGTGGGTGGAATAAGACATAAATTATGTTTTTAAAAAGCTAAAAAACCCAGAAAAATGGGAAAATATTCCATAGGTTAATCTCCACAAGGGATATTCTGTTTGACCCTTTCAAAGATAAGTCCATGACCACCAGGGTTGGAAGGATGATGCTTAAACCAGCCTTGCTCTGAATTTTATGGGGCAAAAAGAATAAATAGAACATAATTTCCATTTCTTGCAGGTGTCATTGACCACAATGCCAGAGCACCTGGAGTCTTTGGAGGCATAACAAGTGTGAAGGGGAGAATGTGCTCTGATGGTACAAGTGGGAGCAGAATGAAAGGGCCAGTCTCTGGAGGGGGGAAAGGCGGGAGCTGCTCTGGAGGGTGGGGATCCAGCTCTGGTGGTGGTGGGTCCATGTCTGGAGGAGGAAAAGGATCAGGATCTGGGGGAGGAGGAAGCTCTGGCAGTGGAGGCTCCATGTCCAAGGGCGGCAGCAGCTCTGGAGGGTGGGGATCCAGCTCTGGTGGTGGTGGGTCCATGTCTGGAGGAGGAAAAGGATCAGGATCTGGAGGAGGAGGAAGCTCTGGCAGTGGAGGGTCCATCTGTGGAGGAGGAGGAAGCTCAGGCGGAGGAGGCTCCATGTCCAAGGGTGGAAGCAGCTCTGGAGGGTGGGGATCCAGCTCTGGTGGTGGTGGGTCCATGTCTGGAGGAGGAAAAGGATCAGGATCTGGAGGAGGAGGAAGCTCTGGCAGTGGAGGCTCCATGTCCAAGGGTGGCAGCAGCTCTGGAGGGTGGGGATCCAGCTCTGGTGGTGGTGGATCCATGTCAGGAGGAGGAAAAGGATCAGGATCTGGAGGAGGAGGAAGCTCTGGCAGTGGAGGCTCCATGTCCAAGGGTGGCAGCAGCTCCGGAGGGTGGGGATCCAGCTGTGGTGGTGGTGGGTCCATGTCTGGAGGAGGAAAAGGATCAGGATCTGGAGGAGGAGGAAGCTCTGGCAGTGGAGGCTCCATGTCCAAGGGTGGCAGCAGCTCTGGAGGGTGGGGATCCAGCTGTGGTGGTGGATCCATGTCTGGAGGAGGAAAAGGATCAGGATCTGGAGGAGGAGGAAGCTCTGGCAGTGGAGGCTCCATCTGTGGAGGAGGAGGAAGCTCAGGTGGAGGAGGCTCCATGTCCAAGGGTGGAAGCAGCTCTGGAGGGTGGGGATCCAGCTCTGGTGGTGGTGGATCCATGTCTGGAGGAGGAAAAGGATCAGGATCTGGAGGAGGAGGAAGCTCTGGCAGTGGAGGCTCCATGTCCAAGGATGGCAGCAGCTCTGGAGGGTGGGGATCCAGCTCTGGTGGTGGATCCATGTCAGGAGGAGGAAAAGGATCAGGATCTGGAGGAGGTGGATCCAGTTCAGGTAGCGGAGGCTCCATGTCCAAGGGCAGCAGCAGCTCTGGTGGTGGAGGATCCAGCTCTGGTGGAGGAGGGTCCAGTTGTGGAGGAGGAAAAGGATCAGGATCTGGAGGAGGTAGTTCAAGCAGTGGTGGCTCCATGTCTGGAGGTGGCCAGAGCTCTGGAGGATGGGGATCCAGCTCTGGGAGATGCAGCCCCCAGAGTGGAGGGATGAGCTCTGGAGGTGGCCAGAGCTCTGGCAGGAGAGGCTCCATGTCTGGAGGTGGAGGACAGGGAAGTTCTTGTCATGGAAGCTCCATGTCTGGAGGTGGCCAGAGCTCTGGCAGGAGAGGCTCGATGTCTGGAAGTGGAGGACAGGGAAGTTCTTGTCAAGGAGGCTCCATGTCTGGAGGTGGCCAGAGCTCTGGCAGGAGAGGCTCCATGTCTGGAAGTGGAGGACAGGGAAGTTCTTGTCAAGGAGGCTCCATGTCTGGAGGTGGCCATGGAGGTGGCCAGAGCTCTGGTAGGAGAGGCTCCATGTCTGGAAGTGGAGGACAGGGAAGTTCTTGTCATGGAAGCTCCATGTCTGGAGGTGGCCATGGAGGTGGCCAGAGCTCTGGTAGGAGAGGCTCCATGTCTGGAGGTGGAGGACAGGGAAGTTCTTGTCAAGGAGGCTCCATGTCTGGAGGTGGCCATGGAGGTGGCCAGAGCTCTGGCAGGAGAGGCTCCATGTCTGGAAGTGGAGGACAGGGAAGTTCTTGTCAAGGAGGCTCCATGTCTGGAGGTGGCCATGGAGGTGGCCAGAGCTCTGGTAGGAGAGGCTCCATGTCTGGAGGTGGAGGACAGGGAAGTTCTTCTCATGGAGGCTCCATGTCTGGAGGTGGCCATGGAGGTGGCCAGAGCTCCGGTGGTCACGGATCCAGCTCTGGGAGTGGAGGACAGGGAAGTTCTTGTCAAGGAGGCTCCATGTGTCTGGAGGTGGCCATGGAGGTGGAGAGAGCTCTGGTAGGAGGCTCCATGTCTGGAAGTGGAGGACTTGTTATGGAAGTTCTTCTCATGGAGGCTCCATGTCTGGAGGTGGCCATGGAGGTGGCCAGAGCTCCGGTGGTCACGGATCCAGCTCTGGGAGTGGCGGATGCAGCCCCCAGAGTGGGGGGATGAGCTCTGGAGGCTGGAGTGGCTCTGGCAAGAGAGGATCCATCTCCGGGGGAGGAGGAGAAGGAGGAGGCTCAGGTCACGGAGGATCCAGTCATGGCAGTGGTGGGTCCATCTGTGGGGGAGAGGGGGGTTCTTGTTATGGAGGTAGCTCTGGCAGGAGAGGCTCCATGTCTGGAGGAGGAGGAGGAGGCTCAGGTCATGGAGGATCCAGTTATGGCAGCAGTGGGTCCATCTGTGGGGGAGAGGGGGGTTCAGGGTATGGAGGGAGCTCAGGATATGGAGGTGGCTCTGGCAGAAGAGGCTCCATGTCTGGAGGAGGGGGAAGCTCTGGTGGGTTTGGATCAGGCTCTGGTGGTGGTGGGAGCAGTTCTGGAGGAGGAATCAGCTCAGGCTATGGAGGAAGCTCAGGCAGTGGAGGATTGAGCTCTGGTGGGGGCATTGGTGGAGGAGAAGGAGGTTCAGGATATGGAGGAGGAAGCTCTGGCAGGAGAGGCTCCATGTCTGGAGGTGGAGGAGGAGGCTCAGGAGGATCCAGTCATGGCAGTGGTGGGTGCATTGGTGGTGGAGAAGGCGGCTCAGGGTACGGAGGGAGCTCAGGATATGGTGGTGGATATGGTGGTGGCTCTGGCAGGAGAGGCTCCATGTCTGGAGGAGGAGGAAGCTCAGGTCACGGAGGATCCAGTTATGGCAGCAGTGGGTCCATCTATGGAGGTGAAGGAGGCTCAGGGTACGGAGGGAGCTCAGGATATGGAGGTGGCTCTGGCAGGAGAGGCTCCATGTCTGGAGGTGGTCACAGCTCTGGTGGATATGGCTCTGGCAGTGGCAGTTGCAGCCCCCACAGTGGCGGGATGAGCTCTGGAGGTTGGAGCAGTTCTGGCAGGAGAGGCTCCATGTCTGGAGAAGGAGGAGGCTCAGGTCACGGAGGATCCAGTTATGGCAGTGGTGGGTGCATTGGTGGGGGAGAAGGAGGTTCTTGTTATGGAGGAAGCTCTGGCAGGAGAGGCTCCATGTCTGGAGGTGGAGGAGGAGGCTCAGGAGGATCCAGTCATGGCAGTGGTGGGTGTGTTGGTGGAGGAGAAGGCGGCTCAGGGTACGGAGGGAGCTCAGGATATGGTGGTGGATATGGTGGTGGCTCTGGCAGGAGAGGCTCCATGTCTGGAGGAGGAGGAGGAGGCTCAGGTCACGGAGGATCCAGTTATGGCAGCAGTGGGTCCATCTATGGAGGTGAAGGAGGCTCAGGGTACGGAGGGAGCTCAGGATATGGTGCTGGCTCTGGCAGGAGAGGCTCCATGTCTGGAGGAGGAGGAGGAGGCTCAGGTCACGGAGGATCCAGTTATGGCAGTGGTGGGTGCATTGGTGGGGGAGAAGGAGGCTCAGGGTATGGGGGAAGCTCAGGCAGTGGAGGATTGAGCTCTGGTGGGGGCATTGGTGGAGGAGAAGGAGGTTTGGGTTATGGAGGTGGCTCTGGCAGGAGAGGCTCCATCTCTGGAGGTGGAGGGGGAAGCCCAGGTCATGGAGGATCCAGTTATGGCAGCGCTGGGTCCATCTGTGGAGGTGAAGGTGGCTCAGGGTACGGAGGGAGCTCAGGATATGGAGGTGGCTCTGGCAGGAGAGACTCCATGTCTGGAGGAGGAGGAAGCTCTGGTCACGGAGGATCCAGTTATGGCAGTGGTGGGTGCATTGGTGGGGGAGAAGGAGGTTCTTGTTATGGAGGTGGCTCTGGCAGGAGAGGCTCCATGTCTGGAGGTGGCCACAGCTCTGGTGGGTTTGGATCAGGCTCTGGTGGTGGTGGGAGCAGTTCTGGAGGAGGAATCAGCTCAGGCTATGGAGGAAGCTCAGGCAGGAGAGGCTCCACCTCTGGAGGAGGAGGAAGCTCAGGCTGCGGGGTATCCAGTTATGGCAGTGGTGGGTGTGTTGGTGGGGGAGAAGGGGGCTCAGGGTATGGAGGAGGGTCTGGATATGGGGGAGGCTCTGGTTATGGAGGAGGCTCAGGGTACGGAGGAGGAAGCTCAGGCAGAAGAGGATCAGTCTCTGGAGGAGGAGGAAGCTCCATCTCCAGAGGTTGGGGTTCAAGCTCTGCTGGCACCTGCAGCCCTGGCAGGGTGGGGGAAGGAGGCTGGGATTGCTCTGGAGGGGACAGTTATTATGGAAGTGGGACCTATGGAGACGGGACACCCAGCTGCCGAGAAGAGACTGAGGAGTGCAGCTCAGGAGGAGGATGGTCTTCTCCGAGACCTGGTTACTGGTCTGCCTATGGAAGTGGCTCAGGTTCCTCTGGAGATGCTGCCCACAAGTAAAACTTGGATGCAAAATCTCACCAGTGGAACAGGATGAAGCCGTTGCCTCATTGTTGGGGGCAATGGGACTTTCCTGCTGTCATCACTGGTCTGGACGGGCTGTGCACCATCCTGAGCTCTCCCTGCACAACCATCCCTGGACTCTCCATCCCACTCTTCTGCTGGATGCTGATATTGTGACGGTGTCCCTTCCTCGGGCTTTCTCAGAACTTTTAATCCCTGGCTGTCTGGAACCTTTACCTTTGGCAACTAAAAGCTTGAAACACTGTCTGGTATGTTTGTTGTGGTCTGGGGGAGGGCAGGACTCTGATGTCTCTGATGAGATGTTTGATATAACTTCCCATATAAATGGATTCATGGAAATCTGATCTAGGAAAAAGCTGCTGGGAAAAGTGAAAAAGTGGAAGAAAGAATGGAAAGAATGGAAAAGAATGACAAATGCAGATTGTCTGCTGTAAAAATGGGGTTTAGGGTCAAGTCCTTTAGGTCTGGTCTGACCAGTCAGCCAGGACACATGGCTACACCTCAGATCCATCATTCCCTCCAGGAGTCATTAAATAATCAGGGGGCAGATCCTCTGTGTAGCTTTTTTTTCTGGGCACTGCAGCTGCAGATGAAGAAAGGAGCAAAAAGTCTAGGAATAGCAAAGTTTCATCTCACTTTTGGTTCAGTTCTCATCCTGGAGAACCAAGTTAAGGTGAGATGGGACGTATCTGAGGAAACATTTCTTGGCCAACATCTGATTTTGAGATTGTCATGTGCAGAGTCATGAGTTGGACTCAATGATTGTTGTGTGTCTCTTCCAACTCAGGATATTCCACTATTCTATAATCTTATTCAGTGGTAATTTTTGTCACAGAAAGCAAGATATTCCCCAAATTTCTTCCTTAAAGTCCAATCAAAAGTTCTTAGAAAGCACAGGACCAAAAGAGGGGCCCTGGGCTGAAGTCTTGGGGTGTGTTTTGCACCACCACGGGGCTGTGCATGCTGAGAGAAGGAGTTTGCTGACACCCTGTGCCCAGGCAGGGCAGGAGCCGCTGGCGGATGAGCAGGATCTCAGGAACGGGGGGCAGACAGGGAGAAGGGAGGAGCTGCTGGGAGGTCAGCTCTCTTGGAGCTTTGGCTCTGTCCCATTGCTGGTTTCATGCCAGAGGCTCACACGTGTTTGACAGAACACCCCAGGCTGAGTCAGCCTCGGAGCAAGAGTCTGTGGGGAATGGCAGCTTTCATGGATTAAGGACCTCGTTGTCCAAGTGCTGTCCTAAATATTATCTCCCACTGCTGGAACAACCTCCTGCTTGTTTCCAGGTGTGAACTGGCTCATCCCATGGAATTGCAGAACTATGGAATATCCAGAGCTGGAAGGGACCCACAAGGATCTTTGAGGCCAACTCCTGGCCCTGCACAGACAACCCCAAAATCCCATGAATTACAAAATCCCACCTCCTGAGAGCATTGTCCAAATATTCCCGGAGTTCTGGCAGCCTTGGGGCCATGACCATTCCTGGGGAGCCTGTTCAGTGTCTGACCACCCTCTGGAGAAGAACCTTTTCCTGATCTCCAGCCCTTCCCTGGGTCTTGTCCCTGGTCCCCAGAGCAGAGACTGGAGCTGCCCCTCAGGACAAAGCTGCAGCCTCCAATGAGTCTCCCCTAGACTCCTCCAGCTGGACAAACCAACCCTGAGCTGCCCCTCGTGTGGCCCCTCCAGACCCTTCCCCATCCCCACAGCCCTCCTTTGGGTGCTCCAGGATTCTCCAGGATGCTCCTGCACCCCCAGGAACCCAACCAGGGCCCCAAATGCACTAGATACCACCATCTAGTGGGAGGAAAAGGCTGTGCCGTGCCAGTGTGGGGCTGGTCTTTGCCCCAGTTCTCCCAGTCTGACTGGTGGAGTTTTTTACATCTTTGCTGTGCAGATGTGACCAGAACAAGATGTTCCCTCCTGATTTAATTTGGCAAAAAGCCATGAAATTAGTCACGGCTGTATCGTAGCACCATGAAGATTGTGGGGCTCATTGCTGGGCCTCTTTCCAAAATTCCTGGTGATTAGAGGAGCATTAGAGAGCTGTGATTACCCTGGTATCCATCCAGCCCTCCCTGTCCTGGGAGGGAGCTGCAGGAAGGTGACTGCTCTGACACAGATACATGAGTCCCACCAGCTGGGTGGGAGAACTGCAGAAGAACCTGGTGTGCTTCAAACCTGGGGACCTTCTGCTGTCAAGTGAGGCATAAATAAATATTTTGTCTCCTACAGCAGTTTGTGTGGGATGGGGTGGAACTGGGAGAGGGAGGCAGAGCTGATGTCGTGGGCCTGTGAGCTACAGCCCAAGGGAGGCACCAGGTGGCCTCAGGTACCTTTTGGGGACTCGGGTCATCAGGGGTCAGGTGGGCTGGGAGCCAGAACAGAGGTCCAATGGATGAATCTTCTGTGATATTTAGGGCTGTGAACACCCAAAATCAGAAGTTTGGCGTAAGAAAACTCAATTAAACCACAATCTTTTGCGATTGTTATTCTGGGAGGATGACCTGGACCCAGCCATGACACTGTTGGCTCTGGCCACAGGAAGGAAATAAAGACTCTATGTGAACTCCTTCTTTGCTTGAAAAGCTCAAAATGTTCAAGGCAGGTGCTGTGAGAACCCTGCTCAGGGCCCTTGGGGTACCTCAGGAGTACCAGGAGGGGGATTCAGCAGAGTCCAAGGAGAGACAAACTGGAGGCACAAAATGAAGCTGAGTCAGAGCAGCTCCAGGCCAAGTGTCCTCCCCTGGGCTCCAATCCTGCTCTTCCAGCTGGGAATGCCATGGACGCTGCCTCTGTTTAAATGAAACATCCAGACTTCAATCACTGCCCTGTGTGGGTGTAATTGATAGCGCTGTCAAGAACCCCTAATTAAGCTGCTTGTCTTTCCAGCTGCCTCATCCTATCAATTATCTCCCTAGCTGGGCCGAGGGCAAAATGTTCCAGAGCAGAACATTTGCAAATAATGAGGTGCAGGGAAACCTTTGGCATCAGCTGCTCTTGGAAACAGAATTCCAGCAAAGTTCCTGGTAACCAGATTTGTTTTTCATCAGCTTTCTTGTGAAATGTGGTGAAAACTGCTTTGATGAGCCCAGGAATTGAAAAAAAAAAAAAAAAAAATTAAAATCCCTGAGAAACCAAAGAAAGAAATTAGTAGGGGAAATATTATTCCATTTCTTGATGATTTGAAATGCTTAAAAGTATAATGTCCACAAAAACACTGACTGAGGTTTGAGACTATTGAAAAAGCTCAGGATTAATCTGTTGGAGTAGCAGAGGAAAATTATTTATTCTAAGTGATCTGAATGCAACCTTCACCATTTTCTTTTTAAAGAGACTTTGGCAGGAAGCCATGAGCAGAGATACGGGATCTTGACTCCACCTCTCAGGCTCTCAGCAACTCTGTGAAACTTCTCAGCCTTTTCTTCTCCATCTGTCAAGACACTCCAATAAATCCCTTTTTATTTGCTTTGGGCTATCTCAAGGATTTTAATTACAAGTTCCCATACAAAGGATAGTGACAAGGAGGAGCAGATGGATTAATCAGGAATTTTGCAGGATACAGGTTACTCTTTCCTTAATGCTCTGCCCACCACAGCCAGCTTACCACTGCTCTCAATTAAATGATTAACCAGTGTCCAATCACCAGACTTGGGACAGAGCCTCCGAGTTTCAAATTTCTTTATCGTCTTCTCCATGTGAGTTTTGTTTTCCAGGTGTTCTACACAATCACAGCCTTTGCCACCCAAACCATTCCATGATCCCACAGTTTCTTTCATCTTTATCAAAAAGAGTTGCCTCACACTGGCTCCATCAGTCTAGGGAAACTCTTCCCAGAGCTGGGCAGGGAAGAAGGATTATCTCCCAGTCTATTTTCTGTTGGATCCTTTTGATTATTGCAAAGAACTAATTGCACCAAATTAGAGCATGGGATTAGCTACAGCTCTCAGAAAATTGCTGAAATTGCTTCAGCAGGAATTCTGGCTTCTGACATGGGTTCAAAGCATCCAATGAATGGGTAGAATTATGACTCACCAGTAATTCAGCTCCAGTAGAAACTGGTATAATTTCCAGACCATCTAATTCATTATATAGTTTATAACGGGAAGCAATGGGAAACCTTAATTATTAGTTCCTGTTAGGGCAGAGTATTGGTATCCTCCAAACAAAACTCAAACCCAGTCTGGCAGCACAGGGACACGTTCAGACTTCCTGGAGTATTTTATAATTGATTATTGATTTTGGAAACATTTGGCTTTCCTAAAAAAAAAGCCCCGATATCCCCCAGATTAGGACTCTCAAAATAGGCAGGATTTTCTCTTTTAGAGGTGGGAATGATGAGACAGAAGACAGCAAAAGGCAGGATGTCTCATGTCCCCCCAGAAGTGTCATCTTTGCAAACATCACGTGGTGACACTGAGCAGCACGGGGGTCGTGCTCTCCTGGGGGAGGCACAATGAGCTGCAAGAAGAGCTCAGAAGGCCAAGGACGAGCTGATGGATGCTGCAGGATTCCCAGGAGCTGTGGAATGGCAAGATGGCCCTGGATATTGAGAGTACAACCTACAAGACTCTTCTGGAGGGTGAGGACAGCAGCTGGGTTCCACCACTGGTGTGTGGACAGCACTTGGTCCTTGGGGCTCCTCCAGAGCCCCAGGAGGGTGGAAAGTGCTAGAAATACTCATTCCATCATGGATAATCTTGTGACCTCCTTCTCCTCCAGGATGTGCCTCGGGGGCCCTGCTGGAGTATGTAAGATAAAGATTTTCAGTTTTCCTTACAAAATTATATATGTGGCTTGGAGGGGGAGGAGAAGAAGGAAGAGGAGAAGGGAGGCTGTGTCCTCCCCATGAGTGACTCCTATTATGTTTTCCCCCAGTAGTGATTTCCATCAGCTCTGGGACTGACCTGGGGTGTGGGTCTGGACAATCCAGAAGATTCAAGTCCTCCTGCCCCATCCTGACCCCACGACATTTGTGCCTCTGATGGAGGATTCACCTCCCAAGTGTGGCTCCCTAGAGAGGGAATTTATCCCTGGTGCTCCTGGCTGCATCCCCCAGAGAGAGGAATTTAGGGCTAGAGCTGGGGGCTCAGTGTTTCCTGACACTGGAGGTGTGGGAAGAGCTGCAGGGCTGCCATGAGCATGGGGATGTGTGGGCCAGGGGTGAGGATTTCAGCTGGCCCTCCTTGTCCCAGGAACAGCCACATCTGAACCTCAGCTGGCAGGGCTGCAACAAACAGCATTTAAGGGCCAAAGCAGAAATGTTAAAGTCCTGCTCCACTTTTAGGGCTAAAAATAACCTCAACTCCACCTCAACACGAGAGAGAGGTGGATTGGGTGTGAGAACACTGGAGCATCAGGAAACCACATCAGAGAAACTAAACCACTGGGATCACATCAAAAAGGGACACTTGGGACATTTAAAACCCCCAAATCCTTTTGATTTCTGCTCTTTCTTTAAAGGGTTATGGTTGTGTTGGGGCACTTATCCTCTTATCACTCAATTCCAGTTTCCCCATTATTTTCCCTCATTAAACCTTTGCTATCTCTGTGCCAAACTGTGAGGTTTAATAGATAATCTTTTCCCTAAAGTGTTGTGGGAAGGGTTTCTGGAAAGGAGCTCATTAAAGTCTCTCTGATGTAGCTTTAGGAGACTTAGTGGAGTTGTGTGGTGGGACACAAGGGGTCATGGAGAGGAAGGAAAGATTTTAGTGATGTCTTGGGAATGGTTGGTCATTCATGTGCAGGCAGGGAAGCCATAAAGGAAACCTGGATTCAGAATTCCACCTGCTGGAGTCAGCAAAGATTAATTACTCCACTTGTGCTCCGGACACACATAAATTATGTGTGATGACAAAATATGTATTTTTAATATCACTTCAAAATCTGCTGGAAGAGGGTATTATGCAGGGGAAAGCCCCATAATATGCTTGGTTGCCTTTGCAATACAGTTTTTGAGGTCCTATGAGTATGATTTAGGCTTTCAGAAAGATCAAAGGGAGATCTTTTTTGTTTCATTGTACATTTGAGCAGATTAAAAAAGAAACCAGAAATGAGTAACATAAATCAACACACAATCTATAATAAAAAAAGGTACTAAAGTGTTTTGTGATTAAACTGATGAAAGAGCACAACAAAGAAATGAACCTGAGGTTGGGCAGATATACTTTACCAAAGGCGAAATCCAGAGTAAAGGTCTTACCTCGCCAAAATTACCAGGATTCAGAACTGGAAGAGCTTCCTCCCCCCACACTCTCATGTGATAAGAAGTTATTTCCCAATCAAATATAAGAAGCACAAAATAAGTCAGGCTCAGTCTTTAATGAAGGAAACCACAAGCAAGATTTGACAAGAAAAGAACAATCAAATAGGTATAAATATTCATTAGGAGGGCTCTGATCTCCAAAGGTTTCCCATTGGAAACAGACCATCCTCTCACTTTTTATGCAAGAGGGGAATACATCAGGGCAATGGCATTGAAGGAGACTTATTTTCTTGCCTCCAAAGTCCCCTATCACCATTTCAAGATGTGATAAGCTAATTTGGCAAGTGTTGAACTTCAATCTGGCCTCTCTGAACATCAGACATTCTGCAGCACCTCCCAAAGCTGCACCAATCCAATCCAATCCTTTATTTGGGCACTGGACTTTTGACATAACAAAAGGAAGAGCTTTTCTCCTTCTGGCTGAATACACTTCCCACTTTCCACAGGCAGCTCCTTCCGTGGGATGTCTCAGGGAATTTTTTCAACTGGAAAATCATTTCCACAGGAAGGGATCAGCAATCTTGTGGATTTACAGATATATTTCTGTAACCTTTTACCAACTGAGGTACTTTTCTCACCTTTTCTAACAGTTTTGCTGTGCCAGGCAGCGGGATACCATCCTGATCCAGGACTCCCATACATCCCACATTAATTTCCACTGCAGGAGGAAGAAAACAACAGGAGGAAGATCACAACAGGAGGAAGATCACAACAGGAGGAAGATCAAACCAAGCCTTTGCTTTCTTGGGAGCCTCAACTCTGATGCCTCCAATCGCAGGATCGGGTGATGCAGCACCAGGAGCTGAGCAGATCCAGGAGTGTGGGATGTTTGGGCTCTCATTAGGACTTCAAAGGTGCTGAAGAAATTTAGTGCCCAAAGGGTGGGACTCATTTCACCTCCCTCAACCTCCCCAAGCGGGCGCCGGGTCGGTGTCTGGTTGTCTAGACGGCCTCTGGTCTCCTGGAAGAACAGAGGGAAGGAGCTGCAGAGGTGGATTCCTCCCACCTGCCTCCACTGCCTATTTTGGGAGGTGATGAATCAACGTCTGGAGATGCCAGATCTCTTTCCATGAGCCAGAGAGGGAGTCTCAAAGAGGAAATTAGAATCTGTAGCCAGCTTGATGGCTGAAGGAGGGAGGAATGTGCACCCAGGCCCAGTGTTTGATGAATTTTATGAGGAATATCCCTTGAAAATCCCAGCTTTGACTTCCACGTTCATTAGGAGGATGTTAATGAGAGACAAAAACACATGACCAGACTGAATAGCCTTGGATAACTTTGGCTTTAGGATACAAGAGGCTGCACTAATCAAATCAGTCCTTCAACATGTCATGAGTGACTTGGACAAGAGTCTGCACAGTCCAAGAAACTGTAAAAGCCCATGTTCCAATCCAGTGTTCCATGGATCAAATGGTGGTGGCACAGGCAGGTTCCTGCCACTGTCCAACCTGACTGTGAGGAGCTCCAGATGGCTGAGGATAATAACAGAGCCCTTTGAGACTATCACATGAAACACCTTCTGAGAGCTCCTCCGGATTCATCTCCAGAGGCAACAAAGAAATTAGTGAACGCCACTGCTCCTCTAATGAATTCCCTTTTTGCAGAGCATTCAGGGAGTGAAATGCTGACAAAGGAAGCGATTGCAAGTTGTCAAAATGACTCATCCAACCCCTCATCAAAATATTTTTCTTTTTCCTTGCTCCTTCCTCTCTTTTTCTTCTTTTTTTTCCCCCTTTTGAATCATAAAACTGCAGGTGTTTCTTCAGAGTGCTCTCCCCTTTCCCACATTCATATTCACAAAAACAAATTGGTTATTCTCGAAGTCTAATGCATCACTTATTATTCCTTGGAAATACCTAAAAGACATTAAATGAAACTGCCTTCCCACTGGGATCCAGAAGAAACAACAAGAATTTGGCCAACACACAAATTTTACCCAATGCTGAGCAACTTTACCCCAAATCTCTTCCCTCTCAGGAACCCAGTGGCTCTGGCGAGTTTGGGAACCAGGGCTGCTGCAGCACAGCTGTTTCACAGATGTTTAATTGCAGCCTATGCTGCATTCCAAGTGTCTCCCACACATCCAACTGGGACAATGGGGTGCAGAGCGGGAACGGGGCACATCTTCAGTCTGACTGATGAGCCCGGGTTCCTCCACAGGGTTCCGAACAACTGCTCTTCTTTGAAGTCAAATCTGCATTTTGCTTTTGATAAATCTGTTTAGAACTTTAAGGACTTGGAAGTTCCAAACTGCAGCTTGAAGCCTCTCGTATTTGTTTAATCTGGTATTTCCAATTGTGCTGGCAGCTCAGTTTACACTGTAAGCCAGAACTACTACAAACAAAGGTGTAATCTAAACGTTGTAAATATCTGGAATTATCCCTTTTGGATACAGCAAAAGTGGCAGTTTCCACAGCTAATTTATACCACCAGCCCCTCAAACTCACAGAAGTTGCAATTACAGGTTCAATTAATGGCTTTGGGGATCCTGGAGTTGCAGTCACATCCTGCGGCTTCCATGTGCATCTTCTTTTCAACCTCTTGAAATTGGAAAGTTGTATGTTTGGAGGAGGTTTGGCATAATTTTTATGATCCTGGCTCTTGGAAAATGTTTTTGGAGGAGTTTAATGAGGATGAGGGAACATAGAACCCAGGTATCTCCAGCTGCCATCCCATTGTATAATATGGATATTCCTCCAAGCATTGCTCCCTTCTAAAGGAAGGACCAAGGCTGTTCAGTTGTTTGAACTATAATGCCCTTTTCTTCTCCCAAACACTTCATCTGCAAAGAGCTGAAAGAGCCCTTTTGTTTTGACTTTCCAGCTGCCAGTTTGGAGAGGGCCTTGAGAGGTTTCCTGCCTCACCTCCTTGGGCTGGTGATTAGGAGAGAGGGATTCATGTCCCTGGTGTGAGTCAGAGCCTTCCCTGGTGTCCAACCTAATCCACTGATTAAGACTTCCTCTGTTGGTGCAGAAAGCCCCTGGGGAGAGCAAATTACCCTCACTGCCCTGAGCACGGCCCCGGGGACTCCTCGCCTCGGAGCTGTCTCCCTGTGGAGTCTGAAGGACAGGTCTGGCAAAGTCACCCAAATTCAGCCGCCACTTGGTGAGTGCGGTGGATCTCACCAAGCTGGAACAGACTATTGTTCCTTTTTTGTTCCCCGCAGAGACTTCCAGGAGGTGAATCTGAAAGCCCTTTGACACCCAGCCTTGGGAGAAGCTCCAGAATAGTAAAAGCCAAAGAAGAAACTGTCACAAATATGAACTTGCAGCATAATTGTAGAAAAACTGACACTGATGGCACAGAATATGTATCTGTGAGAAAACAGGAATATGTCACAGATTCCAGATGAAACCTGGTCTGCTTCACTGGTGTTTCAGGGAAGGTCATAATGAAACGCTGCACAGTCCCAGGATTCCCAGAATTCCCAGAATTCTGTGATTCTGTGCATGTAACAGGGCAATATTCTGAGTCCTTGCATACAAATCCAGACCTTAAACTCAGCGAATTTACTGACATTTTAGATACAGAAATGATCCATTATGACACAACTTCCAGAGTGTTTGTTGTTCTACAGTTGACTTTCTTCTTTTATTTTTCCTTTGAGTTACTTTTCCGCACCCAAAATTGTGAAATTACCCTCACAAAGTGCAAGTCCGCAAAACATCCCATCATACACAGCCTTATGAGACACAAAACCCCAAACGACACACTGCAAACAAATCACAAAGAGTTCCTTCAAAAATGTTCCTAAACTATAATTAGCACTAAGTTAGGGGAGTACTTCAAACCGTAATGTATTCGAAGGCAACTTGCAAACAGAGCACTTTTAGATTCCTTTTTATTTCCTCAGTAGTTACTATTTGCCGGGCTGGTTTGCATTTTGAGGAGCATTCATTGCTGCCAGGCAAACCAAACCCTTAAGTACTTAAATTAACGTCCTGATCCTATCAAGGCCAGCTTCCCAAAATATATATAAGGGACAGCATCTCCGCGTCGCTCCAGTGGGATCTCTGCTCCTACCCTGCACCAGAGCAGCCCCATAACTTTGCTATTCCACCTCCAGATTAGCCAGGATGAGCAGGCAGGCACCGACGGTGAGATCTGTCCTGGGACGAAGAGGCTTCAGCTCAGCCTCGGAGATCTGTGGCCGCAGCTACGCCTCCGCCAGCCAGCCCGTGCGGTGCGGCGCCTACAGCAGCAGGAGCGTCTGCAACCTGGGCGGCAGCAGGAGGATCTCCTATGTCAACGGGGGCTGCGGCACCGGCTGCTTTGGGGACATGGGCTTGGGCGCCATGGGCTACGGGAGCGCGGCAGGAGCACGGGCTGGGCTGTGCGGCCCCCGGGGCTACAGCATCGTGCGGGGGTACCCCGAGCGCAAGCCCGACGGCATCCAGGGCATCTGCATCGACGAGCGGCTGCTCAAGCCCCTCTGCGTCGGCGTGGACCCCTTGGAGCACGAGATACGCTGCCAGGAGAAGGAGCAGATCAAGACCCTCAACACGCAGTTTGCCTGTTTCATCGACAAGGTGAGTGCAGACCTGCTCCAGAGTTGCTCTTGCTCAAGGAAAACAAAGCCTGACCAACCCCCTCCCAAACCCATCTTGTCCCAGGAGTCCATCGACCTCCTCCAAAGCCCCAGTCCAGCTCTGCCATGAATTGCTGAGCTGGGTCCACACAGGGGTCCAGCTTTCCACAGAGAACTTTAAGATAATTCTAATAATTTTTAGTAATTGCTAATAATTTTAAGAGCGTTTTGGTCCAGTCTGAGATCTTTTTAATGGGAGTCATGTCAGCCCTGTCCCTGTTCTGGCATTCTGTGGCCTTTGAATCATGGCCACGGTTGCACTGGACTCTCTTGTCTCTTCTTGGACAGTCTCAGTTCAAATTGGATTTCTTGCTGCAGCTCAGGTAGAAGTTACAGCCCTGACAGGTTCATCTTTCTGTCCTGTGTTAAATAATTCAAATAATTCCCTCCGGTCTTTGACTTTAAATGTAGCAGCAGTTCCAAAACCTTTCCTGAAGGTAAAAGTGTTTAATCCTGAGACAGACATGTAAAGGTTTGAGATCAAATCTGATCTGTCACCCAAGGATCCCTTTGTAAAAAAAACAGAAACAAAGCAGTTTCACTATCTGAGGACTCAATTTTATCCTAAAATACATCAGAGGCGCCATCTGGAAGAGTTTTGTTCCTAATACTTATTAAGAAATGCAGATTTAGAAACCAGGCTCCTGAATTTCTAAATAGTGTATACATGGGACTCTTTCTAAATAATGTAGACATGACATGTAAATTTTTAAATAATTTGGATGTCTGAATTCTAGATTTTGAAATAATTCAGACTCTTGTCATAAAGATTTCTTAATAAGGGCAGATAACTTTCAGATCAGGGTGCTGCATCATCTCTCACATCCTGAAAATCCCATTCCTGCACCTGTGGTTAAGAGCAGAGAGTTAAGGTGTTGAGCCCCTGCCTTCACCTCTTTACTTGAAGAATTACTATCTTTTTGCCTTCAGGTCCGATTCCTGGAACAGCAGAACAAAGTGCTGGAGACCAAGTGGGGCCTCCTGCAGCAATACGTGCTGCCAAAAAAGGGGAAAAACCTGGAACTCTACTTTGAGAATTATATCTGTGACCTGCGGAAGCGCCTGGACTGTTTGCTCTGTGAGAAGCAGAAACTGGGCAGTGAAGAATGTGCCACAAGCCAGCTGGTGGAGGAGTTCAAGTGCAAGTAAGAACCTTCTGGGCTCCTCTAGTTGGTGGCGTTTTGCTTTTCTGGTTCATCTCGGGCAACTTCTTCCAGACTTGTGGCATGCCCCTCTGGGACTGCCACATTCTTCTGTCTCACTGGCAAGCTCTTTGCATTGGTAATGTTGTTGTTGCTCATGAAGAAGCTTCTGATGGTTTAATGTTGGTCTCCAGACACTGATCTGGCAGTGCCCCATGGCAGTCCCAGCAAGACAGAGTTGTCATTTATACCTGGTGGTTATTGCCATTTATACCTCAGGTTACTGTCATTTATACCTGAGGTTATTGTCATTTATACCTGATGGTTGATGTCTGAGTAGCTGAGCATTTTTCTTCCCTCAGCCCTTTTTTCCTCCTTTTCCAACAGGTATGAAGAGGAAATCAACAGGCGCACAACTGTGGAGAATGAGTTTGTGGCACTCAAAAAGGTGAGAAACTCAAACAACACAAACTGTCATACCAGCAGTAGGTTTATCTGGGGCAAAACTTGGCTGAAATAGTTAATTATTTTAAAAACCCACAGAAGTGTTAAGATGAGTTGGAGGGAAACTTAGAAAGAGACACAGGGTTGGGAAAAGAGGAAAGTAGAAAGTAAAAATAACATCTCCTCAAAGTTTGCATCATCAGCACTACAGCACCAGTTTTGTTGCCTCAAAAACATTCCTGAAGTGTGGGAGGGGGACAGAGCAGGACAGGTCACACCAGAACACCAGGTTATTTCTGGCTGTCTCTCCACATCCTTTATTCTTGGACATCAGAAAAGCAGGAATCATTTGAAGAATATTAAAAAATTGTGTTTAAATACTCATTAGTCAATTGTGGGTTTTGTAGCTGCGTCCTAAATGATAAATCAACTAATTCCTGTAAGTCGTGTTGGAATGGTTTTGTTTTCCTTCAGGAGGCACCAGGATATCCTGACTCACCCTCTCACACCTTTTTTCCCTTGAAATCTTGTTGAGACACATTTCTGTCTTGTTGGTGTTGCCTCTGTGTGTTTCTCCAACATTTACAGCCAAGTTTGGGCTAGAATGTGTGTGTCTCTCCTCTTGCAGGATGCAGACTGTATCTTCCTGAACAAGGAAGAGCTGGAGGTGAAGGTAGATCTGTTAAGGAGGCAGCTGGAGCTGCTGAAATGTGTGTTTGAGGAGGTGAGTTCCTCTGGTACATTCCTGGACTTTGGTGGTCCTGTCTCATCCTTCAGGTGCCCCAAATTTCTACTGCTTGAAACTCCTCTGGGATGTGTCTCATACAAAGCCCTGAATAATTAAAAGCGTGGAAGTACAAGGGTGATATAAAATTAACATGATTATGCTGGCGATAGGGTGGTTTCCCCTTCCTTCACGCAGCTCCAGGTAGGAATTGGCTGAGTCCTAACTCTACCCCAGAGAGAAGATGTGTCTGTCTTGTTCCTCCGGATTGCAGCTGTCTGATTAGAGCTGAAGCAACTCCCAGCTCTGTCCTGTCATTAAATCACTCAGGCAGCAGGAGATGAGAGGATACCAAGGGCTAAGTCACTCCAGTTCCTTGCCCTTGATGTGGACAGAATTGCTGCAGGTCAGCACGTAGGTCAGCAGTAACAGCTGGCAACTCATGCCGCCGCAGGATTTTCTGCTGAGCCATCCCCAGGGGCATTTCTTGACTTGTTCTATCCCTCAGCGACTCCATGTCCCAGCCTTTCCCTCCCTGCAGAGCCTGAGAGGTGGAAAGAGCTGACCAAGCCCTTCCCTACCCACAGGAAAGGGCCCAGGTTGATCGCCAGCTCTGCGACACCTCTGTCATCGTCAAGATGGACAACAACCGAGACCTGGACATGGAAAGCATCATCAAGAACGTTGAGTGCTGGTACCAGGAGATCGCCCAGAAGAGCAAAGAAGAAGTCGATGCTTTCTACCAGACCAGGGTGAGCAAGAGGCCAGCTGGGTCTGTGCCTGGCAAAGTCACAGGACAAAAGTGACAGTCCTGTTTGTTGGTTCCAGTTTCAGGAGCTGCAGGATAAGAGAGGGAAATACTGCCATGACCTGCAGAGCAACAAGTGTGAGATTTCAGAGCTGACTCGCATGATCCAGAAGCTGCAGTGTGAGCTGGAGAGTGTCAAGAAGCAGGTAGGAGATGTTTCCAGAGAAGTAAGACAGCTCAGACAAGGGGCAAGGTGATGCATTGATCTTGAGGAGACTTGAGATCTGCTCTAAGCCCTGGCTGGAAAGTGAAAAGTGGGTGGAGAGGGATGGGATGCTGGTGGAGTTTCCTTGTTTGCAATTGGAAGAGCAGATTTATCCAAACCCAGAGTGTCCAAGAACTGGGATAAGAAGCTTTGCAGACACCTGCACTATTGCCCTACCCTGACAGGTCTCCTGCCTGCAAACCTCCATTTGTGACGTTGAGCAGCGTGGGGACTGTGCCCTCAAAGATGCCCGGGAAAAGCACGTTGAGCTGCAGAACGCCCTGCAAAAGGCCAAGGACGAGCTGGCCTGCATGCTGCGGGACTACCAGGAGCTGCTCAATGTCAAGCTGGCCCTGGACATCGAGATTGCCACCTACAAGACTCTGCTGGAGGGTGAAGAGAGCAGGTGGGTGACACATTTCCCTCCTGTGTATCTGAAGCCATGGCAGCTCCTGCTCCCCTGTGAATTCTGCATCTCCAGGATCTCCCCAGGCTCACAGAAACTGGACCTGGAGAGGTGCTTGGAGGCCAGGGAGGCAACATGGGTGCCAGCAAAAGCAGCTCCTGTCCTAGGGACAGCGAGGCGTGTTACAAGGGACTAAGTGGTCCTGGTGTTACAAGGGACTAAGTGGTCCTGATTGTGGCTGAAGTTGTGAGTAACATGTGTTTCTCTTTTGTCCCCACAGGATATGTGTGGGGAACCCTGTCAGCGTGTGTAAGTAACTGCACATTTTCAGTCATGAAGACTTTTTGTTTTAGGAAAGATTCCTTTGGGAGCAGCATTACCTGTCTGCCCCAGGTCCCTCTGCTTCCCTTCTCCAGTTCAGGAAAGTTTAGCCCCAGAAATCTCAAATACCTTTGAATTTTTAAAAAAAATCAGCTTTTGAAGTGAGTGGAGAAGGTAAAACTCAAGACTCCACCCTTGGAGGCAACAGGGAGATGTGCTGGGGCCGTGGGATATGTGCTGAACCTGGGAGGCACCAGCAGCACGGGGAGGGGCAGGATCCACGAGGGGATGTGTTGGGACGGGGAAGGGGCAGGAAGGAGCAGGGGCTCAGACATGTTGGGTTGGTTCTCTCACTCAACAAACAACCTGTCTCGCGAAAGTCTCCCGGTTTCCCTCCCTAACTGCTGGCTCTGTTGCAGCTGTGGTCAGCAGCGGCTACAACGTGCCCGAGGACTGCGGGATGATGGTCGGCGGGGCCGCGTGTGGCTACGGCTCGCTGGGCCGGCGGGCCGGGAGACAGAGCTCGCAGGGCGGCGGCTTCAGCTCGCGCAGCGCCGGCATCCACCCGCGGAGAGTGCTGAGCTCGGTGGCCAAGCAGTGCATCCCGGAGGTGTTCTGCCAGGCCGGGGCGGGCAGCTGCAAGGCCGGCGGCTTCAGCTCCCGCAGCGGCGGGTACCCGGCCCGGGCCGCGGCCAGCGCCGGCAGCGCGGCCCTGAGCGCCAGGATGGGGCCCTGCCAGGCCGGCGGAGTGCTCAGCTTTGCCAACCAGGGCTGCGTCATCCGGCAGCTGGCAGGGCCCCCCGTCGTTGTGTCCAGCGGCCCCGAGGTGGTGGGATGCAGCAACGGCGTGGTGGGGAATTTCGGGGTGGTCAGAGACCCCTGTGTGGTCCCGTAGGGCGCGGAGCTCCCGGAGAGCGTGCGGGGCGATTCCTCTGCCCCTCAGCAGCAGCATCCGTCACCAAACCCATTCCCACATTTGTTAGCCCCACATTTATCCCCCCCAAACTGTGTTTTCAGAGTCTCCAAGCCTGAATACCCCTCTAGAAACTCCTGCAGGTGCTCAGCACAGTGTGATTTCTGAATCCTCACTTAAGGTTATCACAGCTTTAAGGGTTTGTTTGTTGCGCTGCTTCCCCCTCTGTCTTTTCCCATAACGAGCATATTAATTAATATTCCCCACTCCAAGATCCCTCTTTTTTTTTCCAGCTCCTCCCAAAGCATTTCAGAAAAGAGAGTGAGGATTTAACTGCTTAACTTTCCCAGGAGATTCTGCAAAAAGCAGACTCCCTTTATTTTTATCCTATCTTTTTTTTTGCTCCAAGAAAACCCTGCGCTGCAAATTTATGCTTAAATCTGAAACAAGGCAGTTTTCAAAGCCCCTGCCGGTTACTCCACAGACATCAGCTGGTTTGTTTTTTTTTGGTTTTTTTTTTTTGCGTGTGAAATTTGCTTATGGATGAACATGTAGTACCTTAATTTGCTTCTGCATGTTGGGGTGGCTAGCTCAAGGCTGCTGATTTTTAGAAGAGATCACCCCCTTTCCTTTTCCATTCCCCCAAAATACCAAGGGAAGTTACTGGTGCATAAATTGTCCATGTTGACACCTTGGACAGCACGAATGGAGCTGTTCCCATTGACTGCCCACACTTCCCAGCTTCTCACTGTGTCCTCAATAAACTGCTTTAAAGGATGTCTTTTGTCTCTCAATTTTGCATAGATAGTATTTAACGAAACTACAAAATAGGTGGAAAAAATACTCTGGGGAGAAGCAAGAACCAAAGAGACCTTTGGATTCTCTGTAGGCAGTTTGGGACACAGTGGGCTCAGGTGTCACTGGGGGTTACTCTGGTCTACTTATCTCCTCATAGCATATCATGTAAGATATTTTATAGACTAATTAACAATTGATGTCAAAGGTTTCCAGAAACCTCCAAAATAATCCTGAGCACCACAGGGGGCTGTTTTTCAGCTGTTGCAACCTCCAAACAATGTATTTGTTTGATCTCTTCATGTCAGAGCACTTGAGTGAAGATAAATTCAGCACTGCCCTCCTGGGCTCATAGGTCTGGTGATCAGGGCCGTGGGACCAGAGTCCTGCTTCAGACACAAAACCTTGGCTTTAGTGGCTTTGGTGATGACATAGTGTTACTTGAACAGTGTGACTTAAAAGGCAGTGAGATCTCTTGGCCATAATGGGATGGGATTGGCTTTGGCCTGGTTTTGGAGCCTCCCATGTTGAGCTCAGCAGGGTTGCTGGGGGTTTATTTCATGGAAAAAATGATATTTCCGCAGGGTGATTCATCTGGCCAAACACAGGTGCCTAATTTAGTATGAGATGCGTTGAGCTTGAGGCAGTCTGGACCATTGGATCTGTCCTGGCTCTGGAGGCAGCCCCGGGCAGGGGGATTAGCCCAAACGTGGGTGTCCCATGCCAGGCGCCTGCAGTTCCCAGGAATCCTCCCTGCCTCTCCCCGCCAGGCTTGCAGACATTATTATCACAGGGAATTTCTTCCTGTCTCCAGCCCAGGAAGAATTACAGGTCACACAGCCCCAGTAATCTCCCTGCTCTCACAGGGCAAAATTCTAATTGCAACCTGAAAAAAAGGGGACAATTAAAGGGCGAGGTGGGGAAGAAGATCAGCACCTTTGGGGAAGGGCAGGGTATGTCCTTTCTATGCTGAGAGTGGAAAATGCATCATCCAGCTCTGACCAGCTGCATGTCCGACCCTAGTGGGGGGAGGTGGGTGCTTGTTCTTCACCTGTGCCCTCTCTCCAACGAGGAATCCCAGCTCAGCAGTTTCGTTTTTAATTGGCTCCAAGCAGGTGGGATGGAGCCCACCTCAGTAGGGAATTCTGCATCTGAGCTTGCTTCATTCACCACTTGCAATTGGAATTTGGAAATAGGAGTCCCTCACATCAGGCAGCTTCTGTTACTTGTGTGAACATTGTGCATTCCTCGTGGGGTGTCCGGGTGTCACTCAGCCTTGGCCAAGTGCCCAGGAAACACTGCAGCTCCAAATTTGGGTCTTGTGTCTGTGAGGAGGCCTGGCTGTCCCTTCACAATCCATACCCAGAATGATTCATCTTGGCTTTGTGCCAAGGTCACTTTCTTTTGGGTTTTGCTAAAAATTTGGTTTCTTGAGGAAGAGGAGGAAGCCCTGCTTGGAGCTGGGCTTTGGTCCTCACCTGGCTGACCTGACCCATTGCTCTTCCCCCACCTTCCCTGCCTTTATGGCCTGGAAAAACAGGACCTGGCTTTGCATGGCATTCCCAGCTCAGCGGGGTGGGGGCCTGGCAAGCCCCAGAATTTCCAGAGCTTTCCCCTCTGACCATTAACATCAGACACTGAGGCAGCCCCAGATGAGACAGGACTCGAGCCTGGGCTGACCCTGTGGGGCCTTGGGCTGAGCTCAGACAGGAGCCTGAAATATTCTGAGCATTACCAAGAATGACTCTTCCCATTCCTGACTGAGGAAGCTGGAGGTGACTGCCTAATTTCAGAGGAATAATGAACTTTTACTGGCCTGAATAATAGAGAGAAAAAAGGGAGATGATCCTGCCTCACACAAAACAAGGGCAGCTCCTTTCCTCCTCCTCCTCCTGGAGCCAACACCCAAATATTCTGAGCTATAATATTAACAAACCAAAGAGGGAAATGAAGGCTGCATTTATTTTTCTCTCTCCGGCTACAGCTCTTAAAAGTTTTATCACAGGAGCAAAGGGAAAAGGTTCATCCCAAATGGTTTTCAAACCATTCATTAAAGCTGTAAAACAATCTCAAAATTCTCTCCTGGCAAGGGATTGCTACCTGTCTTCCCAGTATTTAATTCGTGTTTTTATCTTGGGGATTGTTTTGCCTGTATTATTTTTATTTCCTTTTTAGTCTTAAGGAGTGTTTTGACCGTTTTTTCCATTCTTTCCAATAGCAACAAGTACAAACACTCGTTATAAGTTGGGGAACTGGAATTTCTGTCAATTAAAAATAATCAAATAAAACATTTTGATACTGGAGCAATGTCTCCATGAAGTTCTTCTAGAAAAAAAAAAAAAAAAAAAAGAAAAATTTAGAAATACCATTTCAGGAATTTTATTCTATTAAATGTCTTAGTTGACTAATTGAATAAAATTAACATCATCCCAACCAAACCCAAGACACCAAACCAAAGCCTAACATGGTTGAGGAGATGAGAATGGGAAGAAGCAAAGCCATCCAGGCTGAGCTGCACGGTCCAGGTCTCTTCCATCTTCCAGGGGACACATGGAGGGGTTTCCCCTCCAAAAACCACACGTGAAGCCAGAAGAGCAGCATGAGGAGAGGGGAGACTCTGCTCCTGCACCAGACACCTCCTCACCCTCCCTAACAAGCATCTTCCAGTTCAATCATCCTGAGCAGGGTGGGACAATTCTGCCACAAATTCATCTTTAAAATAGGAGAGATTGATGGCACCAAACGACCCAGGCTGAGCTCAATTTACAGACTGGAAAGGTGAGGCTCAGGCCTGGCACAGGCTGCTGAGAGAAGCTGTTGCTGCCCCATCCTGGAAGTTCCAAGGCCAGGTTGGACAGGGCTTGGAGCAAACTGCAATGGGATGGGCTTTAAGATCGCTCAGTGGGATTCTTCTTCTCCTACATCATGTCTCTGCACTGAAAGCACCAAGACTGGAGTGGAGGAAGAGGGGGAAGAGGTGGGACCCTGACAGGAACAGAGAGAAAGTAATCTCCTAGGAAATCACCTCCCAGAATCATCTCCAAGAAAATCACCTCTGCAAAGCCCTGGCCACAGCGTGTCCCTGCAGCACCAGGCAGGAACAGGAGCACAACCACAGCAGGAGGAACACCCACCCCAGCAAATAGCTGAGCTGGTAATTAACCCTGGCAGAATGAATGGAACAAGGAAATGTTCTCCCAGCCAAGGCTGTCATTTAAGCTTTTCCACTTGCTCATTATTCCCTGTGTGTAAGAGTTACCAAAATGTTTTTTTGTGTCAAAAGCTGACACCAACCACCACAAGCCAAACAAAATCAGGCAGGCTCAAGAGATACTTCTTCCATCCAGCCTGGATAAGGAATCCAAGATAAAGAATATTTACTTAAGTCTGCCACTAGACAGGCTCTTTCCTGGCCTCTCTGTCCCTTCCTTCTCTCCTGACCTGGAATAAGATAAAGATGCTGAACCTCTGCACTTTAGCATTGAAGGAAGAGTTTTTGAAGCCTTTAGCTCAGGATCAGCAGTAAAGGGAAAATCAAACTTGCCCAGCTTTTAAATCAACAGCAACAGCAAAAATTGGATCAGATTTACTGGGACAAGAACCCTCTTTGGCCTCTGTGGAGATGGTGGTGGTGGAGAATGTCAGGAGAAGGCGAGAGGGACACAAGGGGAGGACATTTATGCCTTAAGTTTGACTTTAACAATCTCAGGAGTTGGGGAGTGCAGAGATTTGGGGTTCTGGCAGCAGAGGAGTTGCAGGATGAATCCTGCTCATGGTGATCCCAGTTGCTCTCACTCTGCAAACAATGAAATAGAGAGAACGAGCAGAGATCTGGGGATGAATCACCTGGGACTGTGAGAGAGAGAAAAAAATCTCAGGACCAATCAGCCTCCTTTGCTGACAAGGCAGGAGTTGGATTTTTGCTTTACTCCGTGGTGAATTCATTACAGAGTAAAACTGGGAAATCCCCAGTCACACCACAATGATTTGGTTTGGAATATCCCACTTTAAACCAAATCAACTTGTGCCATTTCAGCTTTGGTTTTAGGTGTTAACAGAAAGGTTCAAATGTCTCAGAAGTTCCTGGAGGACAGAAGGTGACTGATGAGTCCCCATCCCTGGAGGCGTCCAAGGGATGACTGGACACAGCATTCACCCTCTGGTGTGGGTTACAAGGTGGGGGTTGGTCACAGGCAGACTCGATGATCCTGGAAAGCTTTTCCAGCCTCAGTGATTCTGGGATTCTGTGAAGCAGATGCAGATTTATGGCATCCTATACCCAGGGAATGATTATCCTGGGCTTCTTTGTTTTTGGCTATCCAATTATCAGTCTGTTTCCAGTTCCTGGGAAGTCCAGTGGTTTTATTTCCCCTTTCTGACCCCAAATGAGATGTCTCTTCTCCTGACACATTGCTTTCCATTCATTACCATTTACTACACCCATTACTCCACTGTCACTAGCTCCAGCACACAAAGGTGGAGCCCAGTGAGGGACTCAGCTGCACTCACGGGAAATCCAAGGCTGGATTGTCAGCCCTGCAGCCCCAGGAAGGTGGGAACAAACATGATCCAAAGAACCTGCAACAGAGCAGATTGTGGATAGATAGGCAAGAAATTAGTCCCTAATTAGTTCTTCCTGCCAACACTCATTCCTTGCAGTAAGACAGCTCCACAATCCATGCTTTATTCCAATGCAAGCTGTTCCCTGTGATGTGGTCAGTGTTACTAATGGGAGGGAAGGGAAAGGGTTTGGTCAGAGATCTGAGTTGTGACGGGGTGGATCAGGACAGTACAAAGATATTCCAGGCCTGTGGTCCAGGCTTAGCGTGTGGGGAGGATTCTCCACCTGCTTGGATGAAGCAAAGTGAGAACATGCAGGGCTTTTTGCCCCTCTGCTTAATACAGCTTCCTTTTTAAGGTGGTGTTAGTGGAAATGCCTTTTTATTTTTTATTTTTTATTCTTCAGCCGTGGAACATGGAGAGCATTGCATTGGACCTATTTCTTTGGTGCCCAAACCAAACATCTGGGTAAATTCTGACCTAATTTTGGGGGGTTCAAGTTGTTGTTTTCTAGAGCCATGAAACCTTCTCAGGAGATTTGCTTTTCCCAGAGCACAGACGAGCAGACTTACCTCTGTAAAAATTGGACTTGGTGATCCTTTTGAGTTCCTTCCAACTGAGAATATTCTGTGATTCTGTGATTGTTCCTCTCTACTTTTTCCAGGTCTGTGTCATTGACATGGCTTGAGGAAGCTCCTAACCACAGACAACACCCTCCACAAATCTGCTCAGAGGAAAAGAAAGGAACCCAAGCCCCAAGCAGCCATGCAAGGCAGCCAAGTGTGAAGCAGTGTCACTGGTCCTGCGCTGGCTCTGGGAGCTGCACGGTGCCACAAGAGCTGTGGGGCAGGGTGGGCTGGTGAGGCAAGAGCTGGGAGTGCTGAGGTGTGTTTGAAGAGCAGAAATCCCTCCCTTTCTGTCCATAGGAAAATGCAGGTTGGATTTGCTTTTTTTCCCCTGAAACACCCAAGTGCCCAGGACAACCCAGTTTGGTGGTGACAGAGCTGGGCTGTGCTCCCCACCAGGGTTTGTGGGCTGGTTCTGTATGGGATCAAAAATACCACGAGTATTCTTCAGCTTTCAGGTGGAGAATCCTCTGTCTCCACCCAGTGCTTGCTGGCCATGGCCCAGCTCAGGAGGGGGATTTATTCATTTCCAGGATTAAAGGAGGCTTTGGTGTTTTCTTCTGTGCTGAATCACCCCAATCTGGGCGGTAGCTGCAGTATGGAGACTCCATTACATAATTAGTTCTGCATTTCCCCAAAAGTGATGCAAACGAAGGGGATTCACTCTGGACAGCAGCTTTTCTACCACCTTTAGGCACAAAGTTTGTGACACCTCCATTGCTGTGAAAATGGACAATTTTTGGAATACAGGCCCTGTTGGAAATCCCAGGGCACAGCCCAGAGCAGGCTTCAAGGCTTTGAACCATAAAGGAAGGAGGAATTAGCTACTGAATAATGTTACACAAGAGCACTTCCAGCTCTGGAGGAGCCCAGATGTTGACCTGGGATAAGGAATTAAACAGAACCTCTGCCAGCTGCCTTGAAATGGGCTGTTTTGTACAACAAAAATTAATTGGCAGTTACTATGTGAATAAAGTAAGGAGAAAGAGGGGAAAGGAAAAAACCTTTCAGATTTTAAAGTTCTTGTTCAGTTTTGGGGCCAAAGAATGAGGATTCAGGGTAAAGAGAGAACTCTACATCCAAGACCTCTGGATTCAGAGTGGGGGCCAAGAGCCTGCCCTGCAGAGCTCTGTGTGTGACAGTGATGTGGGTTTGGGTGGGAAGGAGGTGCTAAACCCCACGGGGTGACAGGCACTTATGCCAAACCTGGCAGCAATCTCAGAAACAACCAGACCCCTTTATCAGGAACTCTTGGAGTGACTTGAAAGGAGTTGCTCAAAGGGGCAGTGACGATTTGGGGACAGCCCAGGGTGTTTGTCAGCCCTTCATGAAATGAGGCTGAGGAAGCCACAGTTGTCGTGCTCAGTAATTAAAGGGAAAGTAAAGCCTCCTGTCTGTGCTTTGGGAGCAGCCTGGCTGCAGACAGGATCAGGAAGGCTGAGCTGAGCAGCGACAGCATTGCAAAAACGCCCGGGAGGAAAAAAACATGAAATGATCCCCAGGTGAAGCCAAGGAGGAGCTTGGAATACCAGGGATGCAATTATTGGGATGCCTTGAACACCCAGCTGGCTTTGGATCATTGAGATTTCCACATGCAAACCATCCTGCCTGGGGAGCAAGAGACGCAGGTGCTTCACACTCCCTGGGATCACATGCAGTGCCCAGCAGGTGGATTTCCCCATGGGATATTAAGGGAGAAAATTCAACCACATAATAACAAGAACAAAGGGAATAACAAGGCCAAACATCGATGTGTGTTTGCTGCTCTGAGAAATTGCCCTGGAGTTCCCCCAGTGAGTGTCCCCAGTGTGTCTATCCTGCCAAGCTGAGGGGGAAGAGGGAGCCTGAATCACTTGGGATCACCCAGGTGCTGAGCTGGAAATGAAAATGTGAATTTCTAAGATCCCACTCAGCACAGTTTGCCCAGAAAAGTGTAGGTTTACCTAATGTGCTTTCTTTGATCATCCAACAGAGCATGGCCAGAGAGTCCTGTTGGCAGGAAATAGAGATTCATGGAATGGGTTGGGTTGGAAGGAACCTCAAAGATCATCTAATGCCATCCCTGCCACAGCCAGGGACACTTCCCACTAGCCCAGGCTGCTCCAAGCCCCATCCAACCTGGCTTTGGACCCTCACAGGGAGGAATTTCTTCCCAAACCCTGCCCTTAGAAACAGTCTCTGTATGTTTCTTGTTGCCTCCTTCAGGCACTGAAAGGCCACAATTAGGTCACCCCAAAGCCTTCTCTCCTCCAGGCTTAACAATCCCAATTCCCTCAGCCTTAACTCACAGCAGCTGCTCCATCCCTTTAATCATCTCCATGGCCCCTCTCCAGCAGCTCCACATCCTCCTGTGCTGGTGGGGTCTCACCTGAGCAGGGCACAATGGCAGAACCCCCCACCCTGCCTGCTGCCCACGCTGGGGTCTCAGACCAGTACAGAATTCACTGGAGGGATTCCATTTTTCCTCTGTGCTGTTTCTTGGCTTTCTATCCCAGTCACTCAGTGCTGGGTTTTCTTGCAGCCCAGGTTCCCAAGCCTGGTGCCAACAGATGTTGAGAGGGGCCCAGCTGGATTTCAAAGCTAGTATCTGCACATCTCTGGCCATGGAAGGAAGAGTTTCCCAAAACAGGAGATTTAGGTCAAGCAGTGAAGGAATCCCCACCAGAAACAATGAAATCAAAGTGTGACTTTGCATCTCCAGGGAGGTGGTGGCTGCCCCTTCCCTGGAAGTGTCCAAGGCCAGGCTGGATGGGGCTTGGAGGAACCTGGGACAGTGGAAGGTGTCCCTGCCCATGTCAGGGAGCAGAACAAGATGAGCTTTAAGGTCCCTTCCAGCCCAAACCATCCCAAAACCATTCCAGGACCCTGCTCAGTGGGGGAGGGATCTTGACCCCAGAGGTGCCCTGAGTGTTGCTTTGCTTTATCTCCAGGAACCTGTGGTTTTGTGGCAATTCAATTGTTAATCTCTGCAAATGGAGGTTCCAACCCTGCAGGCTTTTCTGAGCCAGGGAAATAAAGAGTGTGGAGCCCAATGTTGCAGCTGGCTGCTCCAGGGCACTGGGGCTTTAGGGAACACTGGAGCAGGTGTTCCTGAGCATTAGGGCTGCAGTGGAGGCTGTGCCAACTCCTCCAGGACAAATGCTGCCTTTATCTCCACTTGCTCCAGTGGAGAAACCATCACACACAGCACACACGCTGAGCTGCCACCGCTGGGGTGACACACCGAGGCTTTCTGCGCGTTGGTGACAAAATGAATCACCAACGTGGCTCCAACCATTCATTAAGGTAATAGGTACATCCTCCAGAAGCTCAGCCTTCTCTCATCTCCTTAATCTGAGTCCATCTGGGAAGTTTAATGAGTAGGTGCTCACCACACCATTGTTATTTCTCCTGCTTCGAATTTGTCCCTTTATTTTGCTGAGGCAGCTGTGGACAGATAAGAATTTCTGCTCTGGGATCACCCTCCCCGGGCCCTGCTGACTCCTATCTCCAGGTTCTCCTGCAATGGTGGCTTTAGGAAACAATATTCTCCTTGATGATCCCAATCTCTCTCACTGGCTATCCTTGGTCTCTCTCTCTCCAGCTTGGTGGCTGGTTTTTAGGTGTCTGAATTTAGGTAAAGGACTCCCACGCTGGAAGTGTTTTTATTTATTGATGATCTCACCTGCCTAGTTGTTTTCACATGGCCTGTGAGAGGCTTTGTTCTCTAACCCATGTCTCTCCTTGTCCTTCTGCACTTTTAAATTCAGCACAGAGATGGTTTTGCTGATAAAATCTGAGCGTTCTCTGCTCTGCTGCCAGCAAGGAGCATGAAATGTTTGTGCATTGTCTCCACTTTTGCTTTAAAGAAAACTCTAAAACAAAAGATTGCAGAATGAAGTCTTACATCAAGCACCTGCTCACTGAGCAGCTCTTCCCTGCGGTGCTGCAGATACTGGTGTGACACACAGACAGATTTCCAGACATATCAATGGGAACTAGTTGAAATTCCGAGGCTGAATTTCCCTCCTCCCACACTCTCCCTTTCACTCAGCTGCTGGAAGGCATCTCCAGAGTCCCCAGTTGGCTCTGTGCATGAAAGAACACGTTTTCTGATTTAAACCATCTGTGCCCTAGAAGAGATGAGACAACTATCCTATGAAACAGCACAGCCCTATTTTCCACCTCCAAATCTGATGCTCTCCCCATGAGAGATTTTTTTTCCCAAAAGCCATTCCCCAAAAAACTCTTCCAGTGGACACCTGGTGTCCTTGGGGGGCTGTTTCTCCACAGGGTGATTCCCTTCAGTGCTCCCTCCTGGCTGCTCTGCTCTCTCCTGACACCCCACTCTGATCCCACCCCATTAGTTAGAGCCTCTGTGGTCCCTCAGCCACCAGTGCTGGCACAAAGTTGTCTGGATGATGTCAAAATGCCTCACAAATTCCTATGCAAAGGAAGAATGTTACAAAAAAGGGGTGGACACTTGTGGTGGTTGGTATGAAACCTCTGTGTCTCTTGCAAAAGGGGGCACCACGTGTTCCTCATGTGAGACATCACCTTGGGGGCATTTTATTGAACCATGGAATAGCCTGAGTTTGGAAGGACGTACCCAAATCATCAGTCCAGCTCCTGACCCTGTACAAGACATGCCAAAAATCCCAAAAATCATGTGCCTGAGAGTGCTGTCCAAAGGCTTCTGGAGCTCCAGCAGCCTTCGGCCCATGACCATGCCCTGGGGAACTTGTTCAGTGCTTGACCCCCCTCTGCAAGGCAGAACCTTTTCCCAATACCCAGCCTCACCCTCCTGACACAGCTCCTGCTGTTCCCTGGGTCCTGTCCCTGCTCACTGAGAGCAGAGGTTGGAGCTGCCCCTTGAGATGAAGATGCAGCTGCTGACGAGTCTTCTCTCACTCTCCTCCAGCTGAATTTGTGTGGCCCCTCCAGACCCTTCCTCATCCCCATGTCCCTCTTTTAGACCCACTCCAACACCTTTAGATCTTCCTTACATTACCCAAATTTGCCCCCCAAATGGAGGTGAGGCTGCCTCAGCCCAGAGCAGAGCAGGACAATCTCCCTCCCTGGCCAGGCCTGATGCCCCCAGGAGGGGCTGTCCCTCCTGCCTGCCAGGGCACACAATGGATCCTAAACTCATTTTGTTCTCTGAGCAGACTGCCACAATGCCCCAACAATGGTGATGGGACCACACAGGTCACCCACAGCTTTTGGGAAGGTTGTACCTGGAAACACCTCAAATGCAAGCGGTACATATGGGCAGGAATCATGGAACAGCCTGGAAGGAACCTCAGGAATTATCTTTTCCATCTCTTTGCCCCAGAGCAGCATAAATGGATGGGGACAATCCAGGCTGAGGTGAGGAGTGGCTGTGGAGCAAGGTTACTGGTTCCCAGTTTCAGACCATCATCTCTACCCCTGTCCCCACTAAATCCCTGTCTGCTTTGATGTGGGAGCCGAATCAAGCTGCATTTAAGAGATAGGGAACAGCCACCTTTGGAGAGCAGGACCAGTAAAACCAGGGGGAGGTGTCCCAGGGCCTCATTAACCCTTTTGATGGTGACTTTGTGTCCCTTCCACAGGGAGCCACAAGAACTGCCCAGCCTGCAGGGAGGGAGGGAGCGCACCACCACCATCAGGCCCTGACAGCCCCATTTTCCGAGGAGAGGGTGTTAAAAAGTGCTTTTCTCACTGGGACAAAGCAGACTCAGGAGGCTGTTGGATGGTTTTTCCAGCCAGAATCCAACAAGAGGTTGGAACCGCCCCCAGGCTCTCCCTGTCTGTAGGGGTGGCTTAGCAGGTCCCAGTTTAGTAGGTGCTTAAGCAGAATGAATTTATCTGGGCACATGTAAATCCCAAAGGTGTTAAAGTCTCATGAAAGCCACCACAGCTCAAGGAATGTTTAGGGCCAAGCAGTTCAGGGGTTTCCCCTGTAAACCTGGGTGGAAGATGTAGGTTGAAATCAAAGATGAATCCCTGAGAGAAGCAGTTTCATATCCTCCTTGGAAAGAGGAAGGTTGGTCCCTCTCTGCCAACACCATCTTACCCACAACCAGCCAGGACAAAGTGGGGACACGTGAAAAGGTCTCAAGGAAGGTGACCTGTGCATGAAAGCCATTGCAAACCTCCTGGGAAGCCCAAATCCCATCGGAGTCCTTCCTGCTTTGAAGTTGGTGGAACCTCCACCGTGTGACTGAACCGGCTTTGTGAAAGCTCAGCAGCTGCAAACCACAGGCACTGCCCTGGACCGACTTCCTCTGATGTGCAAGGCTGGGCACCTGGAAAAGCCACTTCTTAGGGACAGGAGCAGCAGCCAGAGGTGGAAGATCAGGTTTGCTGTAGAGGAACAGCCTGCCAACTCTTCACACACAGGAAGGGATCTCAGAGCTTGCAGCTGGTGGAGGGTGATTGTCCCATGAGCAGTATTTTCCCTATTTTCCAACAAAACCAGGGGTTTGGAGGGTCTACAGCCCTGAAATGTGTCACTCATGTGGCACAAGGCACACCATGGTGCCTGAGCAGAGATACTGGGATAACTGGGACCTGACCCCAGCCACATACAGATTTCTCACAGCTGGAAAAACTGGAAAGCTGTCCTCAGGGGAAAAGGGTCTTGTCTTTCCTGCCAGGAAGAGGAGATGCAGTCTCTCTGTGGTCCTGCTGGGCAGCAGAGCTTGGAGCAGCGGCTGCTCCCAATGCCTCAGCTCTGCAGGGCTGAGCCACATGGAAAGCAGAACTAGAGCCTGGCTTCTCCTGTTTTCAGCTTGCCCGTGGTTGTGCCAACCTAAAAGAGTTCATGAAGGTCATGTCTGGACCTCCTTGAGGGCTCAGGGATGCTTTGTCCTGTCTGTGAACGCCCTGTCCCCAGGCAGTGCTCCACGTGTGGCTTCAGACAACACACCCAGTGTCTTCTCCAGGGATTGCACCAATGCTTTTGCTCAAAATAAAACTCATTTCCAAAATATTTCTTCTCTTTTCACTTGCATGCAAGAGGTCCCAGTGCTTGGGTTACCTCGAAGTGACACCCAAAAGCTCATTTGTTTTCTCCAACTGTCCGCAAATGAGAATAATTTGGGACAGTGAAAGGTGTTCCTGGCCAAAACAGGGGGTTGGAATGTTTTATGGTCCCTTCCAACCCAAACCATTCCATGATTCCATGATTCTATGAAAGTACATCTCATTGCAAGATGTGCATCTGTGTATACTCAGACCAGTGTAATTATAATGGAACTACTACATGATTATAATATAATATTTTTTTTCATTTCATCTCATTATGAGACCTCTTAAAAAAAAAGGAAAGACCCTTCTAGGAAATACTCCACAAATATTCTAAATATCTTGATTCTTTTTCCTGACTTTTAATTCAAGACACTGCATTTCACATTGACAATAGCACTGAGTCCTCCCAGAACCAGTTAATTTTGCCCCAGCAAAGATGTAAAGATTTCTCGGGACAAGCTCTGCATTCCCTTGTGTTTTTGTGATTAGACTCCTTTTCTAAGGCAAAAAAGGAACTTTATTTGTTTCCAAGTAAGTTAAAAAATCTTTTTACGAATTTTAATTGAGATGGGATGATGCCTTCTCATTACCAGATACTACTGGAGGGATTTAATGTCAAAAAGGTGTGTCAGGGGACAACTAGGCAAAACCTTCACTCCAGCTGACATTTCTCAACCTGCTTGTAACACTTCCCTTCTTTGTTACTTCTCCTGTTCACGTGAATCTGCTGTGTGACCTGGTTGCATCACACCCATGTTCAAAATTTAGCACCTTCCGAGGGCATTTAATTCCATAATAAACCACTGTCATTTCCCAGAAGTGCCTTATCTTCAATTTCAGTATTCTAAGGGGCAGTGGAAGCCCCCTTGGGCCCTGGCACAGGTTGTCCAGAGCAGCTGTGGCTGCCCCTTCCCTGGAAGTGACCAAGGCCAGTTTGGATGAGGCTCAGAACCACCTGGGATAGTGGAAGGTGTCCCTGCTCACGGCAGAGGGTGGAATGAGACGAGCTTGACAGTCCCTTCTGAGCCAAACCACTCCGTGACTCCCCGATTCTGCGCACCCCCAGCTTCCCAGAGCATTCTCCCCATGACCAAACTCATCCTCACGCAGTTCCTGCTCCATCAATACGGAAACCACCAACCCCATCCCTCTGGTCAGCACCCGAATTCTCTGCAAGAGCCGCAGCCATCCCCACAAGAGGCAGGAACAAATGCTTACGAGAATGCTCCCAACAACGTCAGTGCTGAGCCGGGACGGATCCGCCTTCCCTCTCCCTGTCACCAGCGCTCGTTGCTCAAGAGCCCGCCCGGAGCTGGCCACGGACCCTGAAAGGGGCGGCATCCCCACGACAGTTTGCAGGAGGTCCTGAAATGTAATTAAACGCTGTGGTGAAACCAAACCGTAAACAAGCCATGAATAAAAACCCCTTGAATTATTTTGCTAAACTATAATTACACAATAAGGAAGCAGATTAATTAAGTAAAATATAAGTCCTGAAACTGAAGCTTGCAAGCAAAGCAGTTTATTTTAATTTCCACATTATTTCATATGAGATAGAAGTGTTTGCTGTGGGTTTAAAATGTTGGAAGCCATTCCTTGCTGCCAGGCAGACCAAACCCAGTGGATAAATTAAATTTTTGCATCTGAGGCACCTCCTGAAATGTATATAAGGAGAAGGGCTCTGCCTCAGAGGAGCTAAAGGAGATCTCCTTCTTCCAGTCCCTGCTCCTGTCTCACTCCTCCACACCACCGCCCGCCCACCCCAGCACCATGAGCCGACAGTGCTACACCTCTGGCTCCATCCTGGGAAGACGAGGCTTCTCCTCGGCCTCCGCCGTCTGCGGCCTGGGCAGGGCCAACAGCAGCTCGGCCTCCGTGTGCCAGCCCGTGGGCCGGAGGTGTGGGCTCGGTGGCTTCAGCAGCCGCAGCGTCTGCGACCTGGGCCGCGGCCAGAGGATTTCCTTCGGGGGCAGCTGCCGCGGCGGGGCCTACGGCGCGGCCGGGGCCGGGCGCTGCGGGGCCGCCTTCGGCGGGGGCCGCTTCGGCACCGTGCTGGGCTTTGGCAACTGCGCGAGCTTCGGGGGCCTGGGCAGCTACAGAGGCCTGGCGGATGGCGTGGCCATGGGGGGCTACGGCGCTGGCATCGGCGTTGGGCTCGGCGGAGCCAGGTCCGAGGGCATTCGAGGCGTCAGCATCCACCCGGAGCTCCTCAAGCCCCTGTGCGTGGGCGTGGACCCCGAGGAGTGCCAAGTGCGGACCCACGAGAAGGAGCAGATCAAGAACCTCAACAACCAGTTCGCCTGTTTCATCGACAAGGTGAGACCCCGCTTTCCCTGCCCCGTGTCCCTCGGCTCCGAAGGGTGCGCGCCCCCAGACACAGCCCTTTCTCCTGGTGCCCGGGCATTTAAACATTTCTGATGAGCCATGGTGGTCCTGGCCAGAACAGCCTCTGGATCTGAGTCTTGCACCAAGGCACCACCATCAGTACTGTACCTTTGGATGGTCACCAACCTGCTATAGAGCTCAGTCAGGAGCAGCTCCAGGTAAATCCAAACCTGTGAGTGATGAGATGAAGACACAGAAGGATAGGAAATTTTATTTCAAGTGTATAATCTGATGTTGCTTTCACAAATCTATGAACTCCAAAGGACTTCTGCATTCTTAAAATAGCTTGTGTTTCATTAAGGTGATGTGAAGGATGATTTTATCTAAAATAGGAGGAACTATTTTAATTTCTTTGTCCCTCCACTCTATGAGTGAAATGATTTGGTGATTTCCTAAAAAAATGTAGTTTATAATTGTTTTCTTGGCTACATTTAAGGGTTTTCATGACTGTTTAGACAGCAGTTATGGGAAATAATTTTTCAAACAGCAAAGAAAATCTGCTCTGTCTCATTTGATCTTGATTTTCCTGGAGAGCTGTTCTGCAACTGGAAAAACTGAATCCACCCAGGAGCAGCAACTCCTGCTTCTTCCCATTTGTAAAATGACTTATTCATGACACATCAAGCTCCTAGAGAGCCCTTTAATCTAGAAGCAGAGAGGCATGATAAGTATCCACGATTGGGGTTTAAATCAGATACATCCAAATGAGGTCCTGGATGGAGCTTTTAGTGCTGAGAAAGACTTGTTACTGCCCTGGGCCCACCAGGGCCGAGGATCCAGTTCTGGGAGAGGAGGGGAAGTGCCTGGCTGAGCCAGCGTAAGCTGAGCCCAGGCTTGGCCTCAACACAGAGTGAAGGCACTGATGTTGCTCAGCCTGAGATTCGAGTCCTGGGTGGGACCAGTTTAGCTCAGAGAAGATGCGGGTCCCACTCAAACCCCTGAGACAGCAGCACCTGACCATTTGCAATTCTGATTTGATTTTCACGTCTCCCTTTGGGAAGTGCAGAAACCCTGGGACAGGAGAGCCTGACTCTCCCATCTCTTCCTTGCCCAGGTGCGGCTGCTGGAGCAGCAGAACAAGGTGCTGACCACCAAGTGGGAGCTGCTGCAGCAGTATGTGCTCCCAGCATCCCGCAGAAACTTGGAGCCTGTGTTTGAGAACTTCATCTGCAACCTGAGGAAGCAGCTGGAGTGTGTGATGGGGGAGCGTGAGCGGCTGGAGAATGAGGAGCGGTGCCTGCGGGACCTGGTTCAGGAGTTCAAGTGCAAGTAAGTCACACACAGGGAAGCTGCAGACCTGGATGTTGGCCTGGGTGGTGCTCCTGAGTGTGAATCTAAGGAAATTGCACTGGATGGACCAAAAAAATTGAGGCACAGGGCAAGTAACCTCAGTCCTGGGTGAATTTTGTGCACTGGGTATCCAGTGCTGCACTGGACATGCTGCTGATGGACTGGGAGATGTTTTCAAGCCCAGTTTCCTTAGGGAGCAGGATAGGAAACCATTTTTCCTCTGCCTCCTGCACACCCCTGTGATTTGCCATATCAAATCTCCCCTATCACCAGTGCCTATGTCTTCCCCAGTGCCATCCATTCCCACAAAACAAAAAAAAGTCAGCCAATTTTCTCCACCCCACTCTTTACCCACATCATGTTGGGATTCATTCTCTCTTCCCAGAGGGAATGTGGGATTTTACTTTTTTTTTTTATCTAAGCCATAGATACTCCTTAATATCTCCCCGTGTGCTCTGCTGAGCCACAAACCAGGTCACTGAATCAACTTTGCCCAGAGTTCATAATCTCAGGTGTTTTTTCTTGCTGAGCCACCACTGAGCAGCTCCAACTCACAGAATCATCATCTTGTGAAAGTTCTTGCAGGTCCCAATTACTGATTCATTATGCCCTGACTGTGCTCCTCACTTCACCCTGGAGTTCCACAGGTTGCTCAAGCTCCTGACCTTCCCCTCAGGCATTTTGGCCACAGTTTCCCCATAAGCATTCTGAGCAGAGTCCTGGATGCTCTGGAAAAACATCTCACAAAGCAGAAGGGCTGGAAGCAGCAATCCAAGACTCCAGCTTTGCACTTCTGGTAGTTTGGCTGGATTTTCTGTCCTCTGATTCCAGCCACCCAAACCACTGGTGTGGCTAAAACTGCTGAGTAAAGCCCAGTGAGGGGGTTAAAAACAGGAACAAAGCAAAAATAATGATAAAAAATGAGGTGCAAAGTGAAATCTCATTTCCCATGGTCTGCACGGACAGTTGGGTGATGGAGATGGGACCCCCCCGGGCTCAGCATCCCCCCACTCTGCTTTCCTGCAGGTACGAAGATGAGATCAACAAGCGCACAGCAGCGGAGAATGAGTTCGTGGTGCTCAAGAAGGTGAGTCAGGACCAGCTGAGGGTGGCCAAACCCTGGGACTGGGGTCAGTGCGAGAAGTGGAGGGTCCTGGCGCCATGGCACAGCCTGGTGCCCCCAAAATGAGGCAACCCAAGGAATCTGGAGGGCCTCTCTGAGGTTTTCAGCACATGCAGCCCAAACCGACATCATGCTAAGGCCTGGAAATAGTGGGGTTTCTTCCAAGTCTAAAGAAAATCTGGGATTTGCCAAACTCATTCCTTCACCTCTTTTCACCAAATTCCTGGTATCTCTCCAGGATGTGGATTGTCTCTACCTGACCAAGGAGGAGCTGGAGGTGAGGGTGGGTCTCCTGCGGCAGCAGCTGGAGTTCCTGAAGTGCATCTACGCCGAGGTAAGAGCTCCTGTTCCCATCTGCTCCCTGGGCTGGGGCATCACTCCCCAGCCAAGTCTTACACCAAGAGTGCTGGGAAAGGTCTTCTCTGAAAATCCTGGAGTTGCAGCCCAGAAGTGTGTGTCTTTTAGATATATTTGATAATAACACTGCCACACCTGCTTTGGGAAGGCTGAGGGGGTCTTGGCTGTCTCCTATATTGCTACCCACAAGGGAAGGGAACTTTTGCCTGAGAAACTCTCAAATTCTAATCCAAACCATCCCTGGGCTGGCCCAATATTTCTAGAACTTTTTTTTTAGTTAGTCAAAATATTTTTATGAAAATAAAACTTCTGTCTAAAATTCCACAAATTTTTAACAAAACACAGAGGGGACACTTTGCATTGACACTTTTTTGAGCTAAACCCCTTCAGTGGGGGTCAGTGGGGCCCAAAGAACTCACACCCAAATGATTCCTAGTCCAGGAGAGCACTGGCACAGCCAGGAATGCAGGAGTGGGTTACTCCACCAGGATTCCCTGCCCTTCCTTAGGGAACTGCACACAGCCATCCCACGCTGTCCCAAAACAGGTCCAGCTGCCAGGTGTTGCTGGACAAAGTCCAGCTGGAGAACCCCATGCTGGGAGCTCAGGGCAGACCAGACCCCCCTTGCTGGGGTTGCTGCTGGGCTGGCTGGCGCTGGTTGAGGGACTGGAACTGATGCTCTGGTCCTGCAGGAGAGGGCTCAGCTGGACTGTCAGCTGTGTGACACCTCTGTCATCGTGCAAATGGACAACAGCCGGGACCTGGACATGGAGGGCATCATCAAAAGCGTGGAGTGCTGCTACGAAGAGATTGCTCAGAAGAGCAAGGCTGAGGTGGAGGCTTTCTACCAAACCAGGGTGAGTAGTCCTTGAATTTCCATGACAGACTATTCCTGAGACCATTCCTGAGACCATTCCTGTCATCCCTAATGCAACTTTAACCCACCTCACATTGTATCTAAGCTTCAGTTTGCTTAAGAAAGCAAAAAAAAACCCAAACCCAAACCAACCTTCAAAATATGGTTTGAGACATTTTGGCACAAGCAGAGCAGATCAGAGTTCAGAGATGTCCTCTTGGTGCACCCTGAGGAGCATCATTACTTCCCAAAGGGCAAACCATAGAAACCTTAAGGCTGGAAAAGACCTTCAAGATCAGCAAGTCCAGGACTCACCTGAGACTCTCACCTTGTCCAGGCTGAGGCCATGTCTGGATGGTGCCCTGGGTACACCGACCTCGGTGCAGCTCCAGAGATTTCCATCTTCCCAGGAAGGTAGGGGGCCCTGGGAAGGGACAATTTGGGTGCAT
This sequence comes from Muscicapa striata striata, assembly GCA_030060385.1. Taxonomy (NCBI): domain Eukaryota; kingdom Metazoa; phylum Chordata; class Aves; order Passeriformes; family Muscicapidae; genus Muscicapa; species Muscicapa striata. The sequence goes on along the minus strand of JAREIS010000507.1, from coordinate 97,762 downwards.
TGACATCACTTCTTCCTGTACAACAGCTGGAGGAACTCCACAGCAGCCGGGGAAAGTTCTGCGATGATCTAAGGAACAACCAGAGCGAGATTGCTGAGCTCAACAGGATGATCCAGAAGCTGCAGTGTGAATCAGACAATGTGAAGAAACAGGTAGGACCAAGGGATGGATCCATCTGAGAGTGCAGCTCCTCTGTCAAAGGGCATTGTCCCACCAGCTCCCACTCTGTGGAGCTGCAAAGAACCCCCTGCCCCAGATTAGATCTATTTTAACTTCTTACCTGCTGTTCATGCGCACGAAAAAGCAGATTTATTTTTCACTTGGCACATAAGAAGTGCATTGGTTTGGCAGTACCAGAATAAGTGTTTGCTCTGGGGTCCCACCACGTTGCAGCCAACAGATCCCATCCCCTTCATCCCATATAGCTTGGCCACCAAAAATCCAGCCTAAATCTTGACTCTCTGGCACTTCCTGGCTGAGAAATAAGGAGTCATATATTTAGCTGTGGAGATACCCCTTAATATCACCCTTGGCTGCCCTCTTGCCCTGAGAAATTGTGCCTGGAAGTGTCCAAGACCAGGTTGGGTGTGGTTTGGAGTGGGCTGGATTAGTGCAAGGTGTCCCTGCCCGTGGCAGGTGGGATGGATGGGCTTTACTCTCCTTTCCTGAAGCTTTGTGGCAATGTCCTGCTGTCCCCAGATCTCAGCCCTGCAGACTGCCATCTGTGATGCCGAGCAGCGGGGAGACTGTGCCCTCAAGGACGCCCGGCAGAAGCTGGTGGACCTGCAGACAGCTCTGCAGCAGGCCAAGGACAAGATGGCCTGTCTGCTCAGGGACTACCAGGAGCTGCTCAACGTCAAGCTGGCCCTGGACATTGAGATTGCCACTTACAGGACACTGCTGGAGGGAGAGGAGAGCAGGTAGGAACAACCCCGGATGCACCTTCTAAGGATGCTCAGCAAAAGACAAGAGGAGGAGAAAGAATTGCTGCACCCAGAGCTGCAGAGGGGAGCAGGGTCCCTTTTCCCTCCCACTGGGTGCAGAGGGATCACACTCTCATCCAAAGGAGGATGGGATATCAGTGTGACCGTGGAATTAGGGATCCCACCCTGCAGTGGGTGGGCAATTTGAACAAGCTCCTCTCAGCAGGGTGCACCTAAAGAGCAGAAGGGCACGTCAGGCTTATAAGGAGGCAGTGGCTGGGTTCCACTTGCCTGTCAATTTGAGGAACATGTCCCTAAATACATCTCTGAGACCTTTCTTTCCTTGACAGGATATGCACCGGCAACCCCGTGAGCGTAGGTGAGTTAATGACCCCCCCTTAATTTCCTTACAAGCCTTTTGAGCCCGTACCGCTCCTTTGCAGCCGGGCTGCGGCCGCTCCGGGCGTGACCGAGCGCGTTTCGTCCCGCAGCCGTGGTGAGCGGCGGGGGCACGGTGGGCGAGTGCCGCTCCCTGTCCGGGCTCGGCGGCAAGTGCGGCGGCAAGAGCGGCGGGGCCGGCGCGGGGCTGGGCATGGTCTCGTCCTTCGGCGGCGCCGCCTTCAGCGCCCGCAGCGTGGATTGCGGGCCCAAGGCCGGGCCGGGCTTCGGGGCCCGCAGCGCCGCGGGCTGCGTGGGCAGGGAGGTGCTGAGCGGCGTGGAGGCGGTGCAGTGCGCCCCGGCCATGGGCACCATGGGCACCATGGGCACCATGGGCAGCCTGGGCAGCCTGGGCAGCGTGGTGTGCGCGGGCGTGGAGCAGTGCGGGCCCGGCGCCGTGCTGCTGCCCGGCGCCCCCGGGCTCTGCGCGAACCGGTTCGGCACAGCCGTGCGCGTGGTCAGGACGAGCCGGTAGAGACCGGCAGCGCCGCGTTTCTCACAGTCAGCATTTCTGCGATGGAACAGTATTCCCCCTCCCTCTGACAGCCACAGGGATCACACAACTATGCACTAGGACATCGCTCTGCCCGAACCCTTTGCCTGACAAAACCCTCCCTCTCCTGATCTCTTTCCTGGGGGAAACTCCCCCCTGTCCCCCCTCAGCCAGGTGAGATTTTCATTTCAGAGAGCATTCCTGCCTCCACGCATCATCTTGGCTTTTCAGTCACCCTTCCCTGCCTGGCCCCTTTCCAGCAGAGACTTTCTTTCCCTAATGCAGCTATTGCAAAAGGATGAAAAATTTGGTCATCCCAACTTCAGAAAGAGAAGCCACAATTTAATTGTCCGAGACGAAGCTGCAGCTGTAATTTAACTTCTTTAATGACAGCAGAAAATCCAATTTTTCCTGTTGACAAGAGGGTTAGGAATGCTTATGTAAATTGGTCCAAGTTGCTACACCGTGTTTGGTAGAGCAGATTTTAATTATGCCCCAACGAGCACCTTATATTTCTGTAGTTAAATGCATGCGTTGTTTTTCCTGTGTGCAATAGACGGAGTTAAAGCTTTTAATGTGTAAGTGAACAGAGTTATTACCCTTCGCTTACTCCAGACTTTCAGCTGTACCTTCAATAAACTCCATGCATAATTCATGCTGCACTGCCTGGGCTTTATTTCCCTCCCTGATATTGCAAATCATAGAAATTTCCTCAAACCTGCGTCTCCAAATGGGTGGAGTTGGGAGCTTCAAGAAGCTTTTGTCTGCTCTCCTTCCTGAAGCACTTTTGCATGCCTTTATTCCATCCACTGATTAGTGTGGCCACAAGGAAGTCTGGAAAGGAGGCTGTTTAACCATCTGTGGGATATGCAGTGTGCTTGGGATCTCTCACAGTGTCTGGGATCTCTGGAGATGGAACAAAAAGGCAGCCAGGCCCTTGTTTAAAGAAATCAGTGAGAACCAGCTCAGGGAGTAACAGGAAAATAATCCCACACCACACCTGTGCAACTCTCTCACCAGAGTGGGTCGATTTTAGAAGAAAGTAAAAGAAAAGTGCACTTTCCCAAAATGCAGCACCAGGGGCTTCTTCCTCAACTCCCACCTTCCTTAAAATATGTGAACTCACACAAAGAGCAGGGTCTGGAGATAAGGCTGGACATGCCCCTCCATCATCCCTTCCAGGGAGGAAAAACCTTCCTCACATTTGAGGAAACTGGGATTTAGGAGAAATCACATTGCCCTCTCATTCTTGTCTGTGAATATCCTGCCTGGGGAGGGACCCACAAGCATCATCGAATCCCAGCCCTGGCCCTGCATAAGACACCCCAAAAATCCCACCAGATGCTTGAGTGTTGCCTGAGTGCTCCTGGAGTTCTGCAGGGCTCCCAGTTCTCCTGGACAGTGACCCACTGATGGGTCTCTGTAACTTGGCTGGGGGGATCTTGCCATGGTGACCACTCAACCCAGCTGCATGCACAGCTGGAATCACAGGAACACCAACCAGCCCTGCAGCTCCTCCCTCCCCACATCTCCCCATGGCACAGCCAGCAAGCCCTGAGCCAGCTCTGCATCACCCTTGGAGAAACCCCTGTGTCCTGTCCAGCCTGGAACAGCAGGGGGTGTGGGCAGTTCATCTGCCCATGAAAGGCTCACCAAGAGCCAGGGGCTCTAATTTATTCCCCATGTCCCACTCCATTGCCAAGACTTCCCTGCTGACTCACAGCTTCTGTCCCTCGACCTCCCCAGGGCTGGAGGATGGGCTCAAGCCCCAGTCCCATTCTCAGTCTGTCCTCGCTGTGGGATGGGGATGAACCCCCCATGGGATGAGCTCCAGCCTCCGCTGCTCTGCTGGGTGTTCTGGCTCCCCTCATGGTGTGATCAGCAGGGAGCAGAACACTGATTCTATTTTAATAAATGCCACAGTGGCTGCAGGGTGGTGAAAGCCAAGTGGGTCAGCCCTTGGTGAGAAAGCAAAACTCACCCTACTAAAGATGGTTTTGGAAACATTGTCCTCATCTTTTCTGCTGCATGAACACAGCTCAGGCTCCATCTCATTTCTATGTAAATACCAAGCAGAAACACCCAAAACAAGAAGCTTCCAGTGCCCCAACAACTCGTCATTTATGTTGATCATCTCCCTGCAAAGCAATACCTGAACACCAAACACCAGCCAGCTCCCCAGGGGACAAAAGCAGTCTGGCAGCTCTTGCATTTCTGGGAGAAAACCTTTAATCATCCCTGTCCTCAACTCCCAGCTATTGCAAAACCCACATTTGCTGCTGCCTGCTTGAAGATGTTCATGTAGATCAGGGTATTTTGGAGAGAAAAAAGCCAGGAATGTGGGTTTGGGGCGGATGGAGGTCAAATCCTGCACAGAGTCGGTCTGGGCAGACCCTTTTATAAATGGATAGAGTTTAAAACTATGGATTCAGGAATGGTTGGGTTAGAAGGGATCTTATAAACTGTCTTGTTCCACACCCTGCCATGGCCAGGGACACCTTCCACTATCCCAGGCCACTCCAAGCCCCATCCAGCCTGGCCTTGGATGCTTTGAGGGATGGGGCAGCCACAGCTTCTCTGGGAAATCCATTGCAGGACCTGCCCACCCTCACAGAGAGGAGTTTCTTCCCTATATTTATTTAACTTTGACTTTCCCTCTTTCAGCTTGAACCCAGAGCCTGGCAGAGTTGATCCTAACAGACAGATGGAAATGCCACATCTGCCTCTGGGTTTGGAGCCCCCACCCTCGGCTCCCCCACATCACCAGTCAGCCCAGGAAGGGAAGGGAGCGTTTTTGGGGTGGCCTTTGCGTGGCTCACATACCCTGTGGATAACGAGCCGAGGGGAGAAGAGTGTGGGAGCCTCAAGTGACAATTCCCTCTTTCTTCTTGGCTGCCCCACCTTTAATCCCATTACATTCATTTAGCTCTAACATCTGATCCGAACCCGTTCTTCAGCTTCAGGACAAGCTGCCTTTACTGGGGTCAAGGAACCATGAAGACAAAACCTCATTTTCCCATCGCACCCTGGCTTTGAATTTCATGCAAATAGTCGAGGCAATGGATGCTCATGAATTTCAAGTGACATTCCAGATTCAGACCCACATTTTCTGAAAAGAAACAAGCTGACCTGCACCATCTGGGAATCATTTCTCACTGCAAAGGGAAATTCTCTTTCAGTGCCCCAGCTCTCCCATTCGAGCCTGCCTGGCAGCATTTCTCCACGGATAATCAGATACTTAGTCTTCTGTATTCAGTAGCACCTGTTTAATTGTTCTTCCAGAGATGCCAGTGGGATTTTAGCTCCTTAATGGTTTTGTAGCACTGAGGCACAGGGATGTGTTTCGAAGGGCAAGTAGAGTCCTGTCCTGTAAATATATTTATTTTAATGTATTTATTTTAAGCTCCAGTCCTGCAGAGTTCAGGCAAAGCCACCAGGGCAGCCCCATGCCAAAAACCAGCTGAGCTCTGACATGCAAGGGATAAAATACTCTCAATACTGCAGTTCCACAAAGTCTGAGATGCCAGAAAATGTCACCACACCCTGTTGATCTTTTTTTTTTTTTTTTTTCCAAGGACTCTGGGAAGTAAAATAAGGAGAATTTATGGGAGTATTTTTCGTGCTGGTTAAATCTGCTTTTGGCAGCATTTTGGTTGGAAAGTTCAAAGGTCTTTGAAAGAAATCAGAGCTAGAGAGAGCTGGAAAGTCAGTACTGACTACATCCTAAAGTGGGTGAATTACATCGTTCCACAGAGCTGGCCAGAGTTTTTCAGAAAATCTGCGTCTTTTTCTTAAATGGTTTTTAGGTCAAAATGAAAATTCATCAATCACATCATCAGCTAGCTGGACAAATCACAACACAGCCTCTGCACGGAATGGAGTTGTCCTCTGGAAATGCAAATATCCAGAGGAAAAGCCTAGAAAACCTGCACAGGCTAAATAATGAATATAAAAAGGCAAAATTTGAGGCGATATTTGTATCTGGAAAGGGGAAAGCGGAAAACTTGATCAAGACCCTCTTTGTCAAGTCATCCCAAAGAGGTGGTTCCTGCCAAGGGAGGAGGAACAGCAGAACTGGATAAATTAGAGCCCCAAAAGGGATATCAGGTTCCATGAACATCCAGCCTCCTTCTGCCTTCAGGTGAGGAAACCCCATGAATTATTTTTATTCAGATGTAACCATTTTGTTCTCACTGTCTTTTGCTTGAGTTAGTCCAGAGACTCTCCACTGATCTCTGTGTTGATGTGCTGCAATTTTTAAGTAGAATTGTGAATCCAAGACATTATTTCTGTTTTTATAACATTTTAGAATTATTTTCTTTCACAGCGAGTAAAATTATAGAATAATGGAATCCCAGAACGTTTTGGGTTGGAAGGAATCTCAAAGACTGTCTCATTCTACCCCATCCCATGGGCAGGGACATGATGCATTAACCCAGGTGGCTCCAAGCCCCTCCCAGCCTGGCCTGGGACACTTCCAGCGTTAGGCAAAATAATACAAAATAAAATGACCCATCTCTTCGAGGAGACAGAGGTTTTGCATCAGGCTGAGATCTTCCTGACAGAAATGTGGGTGTTAGATAACTGTTCCAGCTGAGCGGATCCAGCCCCAGGAGGTGTGTTTGGGCGCAGTCAGGGTTTAACGAGTCTCAGGGAGACAGCTGCCTCCTGGCACGTCAAAACCATGAAGGCACTAAATTGATCACTGGACTTCCACGCAGCCAAGCCCAGCTCCCTGGGGGATAAAAGGGGGAGCCGCGGTCCCTCCGCTCAGAGCGCTGCGGATCCTCTGGCGGTGCAGGCCCTCCTTGCTGCGCCATGAACCGCACGCTCAGCATGAGGGCAGGAGGGGGCGGCCGGGCCTACAGCGCTGCCTCGGCCATCGTTCCCAGCAGCAGCAGGGCTGGCTTCAGCTCTGTGTCTGTGGCTCGGGCGGGAGGAGCAGGAGGAGGCTTTGGGAGGCTCGGAGGAGGAGGTGGCGGTGGCGGTTCTAGTGGCGGTGCAGGTTTTGGCAGCAGGAGCCTCTACAACCTTGGTGGCAGCAAGAGGATTTCCATCGGGGTGGGAAGCAGCTTCCGAGCTGCTTTTGGGAGCGGAGCTGCTGGTGGCCCTGGCCTGGGAGGTGGGGGTGGCTGTGGGGCAGCTGGTGGCGGCCTGGGGCTGGGGCTTGGTGCTGGAGGTGGGCTTGGTGGTGGTGGAGCTGGTGGTGGCCTGGGGCTGGGGCTTGGTGGTGGAGGTGGTGGGTTTGGCTTTGGGGGGGTTGCTGGGGGGCTTGGCTATGGTGGTGGGCATGGAGGTGGCGGCGGGTTTGGCTTTGGTGGGCTGGGGGGGCTGGGAGGATTCCCTGCGGGGCTGGGCGGGGGCAGGAGCCCAGGAGGATTTCCTGGTGGCCCCTCTGGAGTGGGTACAATCCAAGAAGTGACTGTGAACCAGAGTCTCCTGGCACCACTGAACCTGGAGATAGATCCAAACATCCAACAGGTGCGGAAAGATGAGAAGGAGCAAATCAAGACCCTCAACAACAAATTTGCTTCTTTCATTGACAAGGTGAGACTTTGTGAGGTGCTGTGGGTCTGTGGTAGAGTGGGATTGAGGATCTGGTAGGTACAAAAATATGATTTCAGAGATCTCCAGTCCTTCACTCATTCCCTCCATGCATGTCTCTGTTAACTCCCTCGAGCAATAATGTCCTTCTGAACATTTACAGGGCAGAAAACAAGACAAGAAAATTTTAGTAATGGGATTAGATCCAGGTTTTGTGACTGGGAAATAACATAGATGAGTTGAAATGGAGAAAGTCACTTTTGGGTGCGGGTCTGGTGGCTCAACCCAGCTCTGTCTCTGGGCAATCACAGCAGATGTCTTGGTCTGTGTTGTTTATTGCCTGCAAGATAAAATTCTTTTTATATGGACCCAATTGACTCAACCACTCAAATCCTTCTTTGGCTTTTAATTAGATAAATATGTTGTATGTGTGAGCAAAAGGAAAGACAATTAAGCCTTTTAGTATTAGTACTAAGACTTGGCTTTAACGAAGAAAGATAAATATCTTGCAAAGAAAGAAACCCCAGAGGGTGTGAAAGAAGAACTTCACTGTCTGGTGAAGAAAGCTGAACCCAAGTTTTCTTACCATCACCCATTGGCTTCCAAAATTAAATTGCCTCTGAAGAGAACTGTCCACTGAGGGTGGATTTGCTCAGCTACAGGCTGAGCTAACACAGCCCTGGATAATCCAGAGGATATTCCCAGTTTGGAAACTCTCAGTTTGGGAATCCCTTGGCTTCTGCCAGGCGTCATTCCCAATATTGAATATTGGCTGTCAGCTCACAGTATCTTCTGCCTAAGCCTCTTCTGCTTCCCAACGCTCAGGTTCGCTTCCTGGAGCAGCAGAACAAGGTGCTGGAGACCAAATGGACCCTTCTGCAGGAGCAGGGCCAAAAAAACAATTCTGGCAAGAGCAACCTGGACCCGCTGTTCGAGGCGTACATCAACAACCTGCGGCGGCAGCTGGCCAACCTGCTCAGTGAGCGGGGACGCATGGACGGGGAGCTCAAGAACATGCAGGACCTCGTGGAGGACTTCAAGAACAAGTGAGTGCCAAACGGGGTGCAAATTGTTCAGCTGAACATTGAGCAGCAGCAGTTCTCACCCAGAGGGTGGTCAGGCACTGAACAAGCTCCTCAGGGAATGGTCACAGCTCCAGGGCTACCAGAGCTCCAGGAGTGTTTGGACAACACACTCAGGCACAGAGTGGGACTGGTGGGGTGTCCTGTGCAGGGCCAGGAGCTGGATTCAATGATCCTCATGGGTCCCTTCCAACTCAGCTGAATTTGTGATTCTATAATTCTGTACTTCTAGGATTCTGTGATTCTATAATTCTATGATTCTATAGTTCCATGATTCTATGATTCATGTCAAAAATTTCAATTTCTGAAAGTAAACATCCAGACTGAAGTATTAATGGAAATTTCTCTAGGAAAGGGGAAAAAGAGTCTCCATTTTGTGCTACAACCCATAACATAGAACAGCACTACTCACCTCCAATACCCCCTGCTCAGAGCTATCTCTCCCTGCAGGACCTATTTTTCTCAACATCACCAAAAAGGGTCAATCAACATTTTTTCCATCAAAACATGGAGACTCAGCCAAGGACGCAGAATCTTGTGATGGCTCTTGCAAAGGAAAATCCTCTAAACCAGTTTTACCTTCCTTATTCCACCTGCGTTAAGTCAAAAATGTCGCTTCAGCCTTTTGAGAAAGGGGAATCTCACACATTTGAGCTAGTTCCCAGGAGGCTGATTTGGAGATGCCACCTCCAGTCCAGACAACCTTGGACACCTGTTCTGCTTCCCAAGGTCTGATCCAGCACCTCTTCCCCTTTATCCCTGCAGATATGAAGAGGAAATCAACCGGCGCACGGCAGCAGAGAACGAATTTGTGGTGCTCAAGAAGGTGAGTGAGACAGGAGGTGCTGCAGATGCTGAGCCAACCCAAATCATGGCATGGATTGGGAATATCTGGAGGGATGGGAGATCTCATGGAGCTGAATCCTCATCCTTTAGAGGGGTTTTAAATCACCTTTTGATTGTGGGAAAGGAATGGAGTGGCTTGTTGGAAGTAAGCAAAATCTCCTCCCACTCTAGTCCTACAACACACACAGGTGCAAAGCACACCATGTAGAGACAAAGGGTATCAGTCCTGCTGGGAGTCTCAGATACCAAGGCCAAAGAGCCAGGACCTCACCAAATTACACACAGCTCTTCTCCAGGGCAGGAGATGCCCTCCTGGTGCTCTTCCTGCGGGATGTGCCAAGCACAGCTTCTCTACCAGGCAGCAGGGAAAGAGGCAGACTCGTCTCCAGGCTTCACTGTGTCTTGGCTGTGGCAAGGAATTTCTTCCTGCCTGGGAAGAGGATCCAGGTGCCACACGTGCTCTTTTCCAGGACGTGGATGCTGCTTACATGAACAAGGTGGAACTGGAGGCCAAGGTGGACGCCCTGAGCGATGAACTCAACTTCCTTCGAGCCCTCTACGAGGCGGTACAGACAAATCCCCTATTCCTGTCCTGCCGTGGTCCTTGGCTGGAGACTGCCACCACTCTGAGGGCTGGCAGAGGTAAGCACAGCTCCCGTGTGCTTCCTGCAGGAGCTGGCCCAGCTCAGCGCCCAAGTGTCCGACACTGCTGTCATCCTGTCCATGGACAACAACCGGGACCTGGACCTGAGCAGCATCATCGCCGAGGTGAAGGCGCAGTACGAGGACATCGCCAACCGCAGCCGCGCCGAGGCCGAGGCCTGGTACCAGACCAAGGTGAGCCGACCCATCCCTGCCACAGGCGATCCCAAAGAGGGGCTGCTCGAGCCGTGTCCTGCCCAGCCAGACACCTCAGATGGGTCAGGTTACGTTTTCCTTGTCACCTCAGTTTGAGGAGCTGCAGGCCACGGCTGGGAAACACGGCGATGACCTGCGCAACACCAAGGGGGAAATCTCAGAGCTCAACCGGCTCATTCAGAGGATCCGCTCCGAGATAGAGAACACGAGAAACCAGGTAGGAATGGCAAAGGGAGATGACAGAGCCCAGTCTGTTGTCCCTCAGCACCACAGCTCAGCTTTGCTGATCGGGGACTTTTCCAGCCTCATTGAAGATGTTCAATTCCCTCCTGGAAAGAGCTTCACACTGTAAAATTTAGCTACTAAGTCTTGTTGCCAGCCTGGCATCTCAACTCCAGCCGTGTTTGCTCAGCTGGAACATTTTCCATGAACATCCCAGCCAGAATGGGTTTCTTCCTTGGGTGACTCTCCCCCAAAGGGAGGAGCAGCTTTCCAAGCCCCCCATCCCTTGCAGTGTGCCACCCTGCAAACGGCCATCGGGGACTCTGAGGAGCGCGGAGAGCTGGCCCTCAAGGACGCCAAGGCAAAGATGATTGACCTGGAAGATGCTCTGCAGAAAGCCAAGGCTGACATGGCCCGGCAGCTCCGCGAGTACCAGGAGCTCATGAATGTCAAGCTGGCCCTGGACATCGAGATTGCGACCTACAGGAAGCTGCTGGAGGGCGAGGAGAGCAGGTGGGAGCAAAACCCTTGTGGGGATAATAGTGACTATCACTTTTCCCATCAGAGGTTGGTTCCTCTGCCTGTCTCTCTAATTTTGCTCTAATGTCCTCTAATCCCTCAACAGGCTCAGCGGGCAGGGACTGAACCCTATCAGCTACTGTAAGTATCACAGTTCTGAATCCCAAAGTCTGGCTTTGGGAGCAAGGCCTGGGACAAACCTTGGGAAAAGGGGAGTTTTGCCCCACGTAACACTTTTGGAGTCCTCCACTGTCATTAGGGGCTTGTGCAGGGGATGGAAGTTGGGTTCAAGTCCTGTGGGTCAAGGTCCTGATGATGGCACTTCCTTGAACTGGGTGACTCCCCAGAGCAGCTGTGGCTGCCCCTTCCCTGGAAGTGTCCAAGGCCAGATTGGGCAGGGCTTGGAGGAACCCAGGGCAGGGATGGGATGGCTTTTATGGCCCCTTCCAGCCCAGCCCAGCCCAGCCCACGATGCCGTGACGCCAAGCAGGTGTCCAACCCTCTGGTTGCTTTTCCTTGCAGCAGTCATCAGCTCCAGCTCTGGCATGGCTGGTGGAGCTGGCTTAGGAGGAGGATTTGGTGGACTGAGCCTGAGTGGAGGCGGCGGCGGAAGTGGTTTTGGCCTTGGAGGAGGTGGTGGAAGCAGCTTTGGCCTTGGAGGAGGCGTTGGAAGTGGTTTTGGCCTTGGAGGAGGCGGCGGGAGCAGTTTCGGTCTTGGAGCTGGAGGTGGAGGTGGAGGAGGAGGCTACAGCTTTGGAAGTGGAGGAGGACTTGGACTCGGGGCTGGAGGTGGTCTTGGAGGTGGATTTGGAGGAGGGAGTGGCCTGGGCACTGCTGGCAGCTACAGCCACGCTGGAGGCGGCAGCAGCGCCCTGAGCACCAGCGGAGGGAATTTCAGCTCTGGAAGCGCAAAAGGCACCAACCCAGGTGTGAAAATCGTCTCCAAAACCTCCTCCAGCAAAAAGAGCATAAAAAGCCAAAGCCTGAAGAATGCCACAGAGCCTGAGTAAAGCAAAGCCCAGACCCTCCCGTGGTTGCTCTGTTCCTCCTGCCCATAACTCTCCCCCACCTCCACCCCTCCAGCTGCCCCTGCCCTGCTCCTGCTCTGTAGTTCTCACACATTTGGATCTCAAGTCAAGAAAAGCAATGGAACACACAGAAAACAGAGCTCTCCAACTCCCTGGAACAGGAGTTAAAGGAAAACATGGGCCTAAGTTATTGTTCTGAATGGGGAATTGGTTTGGTTTTCCATTTGTTTGTTTTAAATAAGGCCAAGCAGTTTGTGATTGTGGCCACCCACAATCATCAGCTAAAACAGAGAAAATAGCAGGGAAAGTTTTAGTCCAGTTCTGGCCCCCAGAAGCCCAGGGATGGCCTGGGAATGTGTGTTTAGCTCACCCTACTTTGTCTTCACTGCTGGAATGAGCCCAACCTCCTTCTTCACAAGAGAAGCTCGTCTGCATCAGAGGTCTGGGTTATTTTTTGCTGTCCAGAAACACCCCTGGAGGATACTCAAAGATCCCAGGCAGTGGCTTGTAATGTCCCTCCTAAAATATCCTTCATTCTGAGTCACTCTGGTGAGATGGAAAATCCCTCTTTCCTCCACTCACAGCCAAGTTTTGAAAGAGATGATTTTTCCCAATATTGCCAAGTTTTGCTGCTGAGTCAGCTCAGGCACGTGAGCCTGACCAGGGATTCAGAGTGCTAATGTTCAAGCAGCAACCTGAGATCCCTCCACCCACGTGAGAATTCAATGTGCCACGAGCTTATCAGAAAGCTTCTTCCAAATCACTTTCCCATTCCTGTTCTTTCTTTTCTTAAATGAGTTTCCCACAGCAGCTCTTACAGGTAACTTCAGGGGTGGTTTTTCTCAGAGGATTCACCAGTGATTGATCCAAAACCTATGAAAAAGGGCTTGTTTTCTAAATTATAGAATTTTTAAATTCTAAATAATGTCTGACACTACAAGTCCTTCAAAAGTAAGATCAGTGCTTGCTGTTAAATGGGGTTTCTGTCCTGTCCCATGTAAGGTTTTGCTGGAATGTCTTCAAAAATTCCCAAATCCTCCAGCAGTCCAAGTCTTGCTGTCTTTGCCCACAGCCTTGGTTGCAGCAATTGGGGAAAGTCTGAGACTCCACAAATCAAGCTGGAAAAGCTGCCTGAAGGACCATGTCCAGAATTCCAGCACCTCCTCTCTGTGTGAGTTCCTCTGCCAAAAGAAATATCTTTGGGAAACTGGAAAGTGGAGCAGGTTCCCCCAGTGTGTGGAAAACAAGGCAGTCAAGAGCAGAATCCCAAAGGAACTCCAGCATCCCAACTCTATTCTCCCCTTTTCTGGTGGAAGTTACCCCTCTAGCTTCCACTGTGTCTTTTTTATTTTTGGAAAGCAACATTAAAAAAAGAAAATTGCAGCTTTTTGTACTTCCATAATAGTGATGCGACTCCATATTTCCCTTCCTCTCTCTATTTGGAATGTGTCCAATAAAACCAGTTGTAATTTATTTGTTCTTTTTATTTATCTTGTAATTCTAAACCAGAACTAGCAATACAAAATATTCGCAAACTTCATCAGGATAATATTTTGGAGGCATATTTGCTTTATTTCCAGGGAAAAGCTTTGAAATTCTGATTAAATTATAATGAAAATCTTGAAATCAGTTGTCCCAAAATAAATTGAAGAATTTGAGAAAACTGGAGGAGAAAGAGGAAGAAGAGAAGGAGGGTGGAGGTTTATCCATAAGTGACAAGATAATTAATCACCGTTCATTTCTTAAGTTATTGAGGTTAATCCAAAAACTTTTCTTCCGTGGAAGGGAGGGTTTGGGGCAGCCAAGCAAAACCTCAGGATTTAATTTTTGCTTTCTTAAGAAGCCAGAGCAAACCCAGGTGTCTGCAGGGCTCTTGAGGAGGCTTTATCTGGAAGATCTGGGTTGGGGATGGGTGCTGGAGCACAACAGCAGCACTGATGCAGATGTTTCAGTCATTGCAAAAGGAGAATAAAACCGAGAAAAAGTGGAGAAAAAATCCTCAGCCAAATGTTATTGCAAAGCCCTTATTGAATTTCAAAGGCTCAGATGCTTTGCTCTGCCCTGACCTTGCAGCCTCCTGGCCCTGCATAACTCTGGGCAGAGCTTGGGAAGGAGCAGGAACATGGGAAGGAGCAGGAAGGCACATGCCAGCATGTCCTGGCAAGTTCAAAGGAGACACCTCAGCAAAACCTCGCTCAAACCCAGGTGCACCAAAACACAGCAACATCTCATCCCCTTTGCCCAGGAAATCAAAGGAGCCTCAGCGAAAAACCAAATCCAGGGACAAAACCAGGCTCAGAATCCCAGAATCCCAGAATCCCAGGATAGCTGGGGTTGGAAGGCCCTCTGGAGCTCATACAGTCCAACCCCTGCCAAGGCACAGACACCTGGAGCAGGTGGCACTGGAGGGCTCATCATCAACCTGTCATCCACCAAGACTCCTTGGTCCCTGCTGTCCAGAGGATGCTGCAGAGGCCAAAAAACCACTGAAGGTTAAAAATAAACTCTGAGTCACCTCAATTTCTGACCTCGCCGAATTGCACAGGTTGGGTGTGAGGATTTAACACAGCTCATGACAGCCCAACCTTTACCAATCTGGTGAGTTTTTAACATTTTTTTCCCAGTCCCTTCTGAAAAAAGAGCAAATTGGAGCTCAGCGGCAGCTGTGCTCCTGCAGACAGGAGCCCTGTTCCTCCTCCCCTTTCTCTGCAGTGCCCTCACCCCCCAGGCAACCCCCCAAGGCATGTCCTGCCTTTCCACAGGGGGCTGTCCCACCTGAGGGGCCAGCACAGCCCCTGCTGCCCTGAGCACCTTCAGTGGGACACTGCATGTGAGCAACACAAACCAAGAATGGAAAGTGTGAGGGACCGAGAGATTCTGCAAGAGTTTTCCTTGTTTTGGTGCCTAAACCATCATTTGCTTTGCTCTTTCAAATCCTTTGTAGTATTCCACTTAATTGCCATTGTCTGCAGCAACAGGCTTTCCTAGAAGAGCTGGGGAAGTAATGACTCCCTTCCACATGAATCCTTTCCCTGTGCTTTAATTAAAACCCGTGCTCCTGTTCCCAGGTGTGACTTTGCATAAGTGATTTGGGAGTCAAAGGCAAGTTCCCTGCCTGGCCCCTGTCCACAGGCTCTTGGCACAGCTGTGCCAGTTCACATGGGCAGGCACAGGAAAGCGAATCTCCGTGGGTCTGCCACGCTCGGAACAGAGGTTATTTATTTTCAGTATGGCTGTGTTTATTTTCTGCACCCAGAGGTCTCGTGGCTGAGGCTCCTGCCGCTGTGCGATCAGGAGTCGCTGGGTTTGGATGGAGCGAGGGGTGAAGTTTTCCCAGCAAGGCGCTGCGTTTGCAGCCTGCAGGATGTTCCCACATCTCCACTCCCGGGGCGAGAGCACCCCCTTGCTACAGCCCGGCCGCCTCCCTCCACACGAGGGATGCGGGATCAGATCGGCCCGTCCCGGGATCGGCTCCGCTGGTGACTCACGGCTGGAACCGGGAACGGGAGCTGCGAGCGCTGCTGCTTTCTGATTGCAGGGAGACAAACCCAACCAAATCAAACCAAACCCAACCAAACCCCTCCTGCTCAGGTTCTTTTAAGTTCCCAGACAAAAAAAAAGCAGTGGTTGGAAGCACATCAACACAAACAACCTCTGAGACGAGCCGATCCCCTTAAGTACCTCCCTTTGGATTCAGCTCCTGCACTTTTTGCTCACGTAGTTGAATTTGGGGATTTTTTTCGTTTAACTGCTACGGGTCTCATCTTTCTCTTTCACTATTACTTCACCTGGCCAAGGTGGGCAGCCCTGGGCAGTGGGCAGAATCCAGTTGACAAAACTATTTGGGGAGGTATTCTGAGTGGGCATGAGGGGATTTCTTTTCCTGTCTCTCGTGTCCAGCTCTTCATGGACACACGAGAAGGATCCCCAGTTCTCAAGCCCTTACACAACCCAGACTCACTGTGGGAGTTGAAACTCCTTCACAAGGGTTCACCCAGGAGCAACATCAAGAGGCAAAAGCTATTTTAGAAAGTTTTTCCAACTGTGTGATCTCAGTGGAGTGAAGGAGGGGGTGGGAAAGAAAGTGGGTGAATTCCCCTCCACAGAACATCTTGGAGAGCCACCAATGACGTAGAAAGTGTTGGATAAATATAAGGCAGGAGGGCAGAAAAAGTGATAGAAATACCACTTCACAGGGAGCTTTTGAACCCTGAGCCTGACAAGGATGTACTACAGAACCACAATCATTTCAAGCAGGCTTTAAAAAGTATTTTTATAAGTCTGTATTAAGGAAAGTACTATTTAAGCTATTTTGGCATGATTTTGGAAAAGGCATTTACTTGCTGTCTTTCAAAGTCATGTTAACTGACTCCTCAATTTCCCCTGGAACAAGGTGGGATGATTTTTGGTAAGATCCCAAGAAATACTGCCATGACACAACTTTCACTCAGCTCATCTCTTCAAGCCCATGACCATTTAGATCCACAAAAAAAAAAAAAAAAATCAAACTTGAATATTAAAAAAAACCACAATACTCAGAACTGATCATTAAAATCACCTTCAGACCCAACTTTCCCAAGCCAACAACAGGACACGCATGGCCAGTCGCCGAGCTGGAAACCTTGGAAAAACCCCTATTTTTCTTGCCTGTGCAACATGTTAAACCTTAAAATGCGACTTGCAA
The DNA here is from genome assembly GCA_030060385.1 of Muscicapa striata striata. Lineage (NCBI taxonomy): Eukaryota > Metazoa > Chordata > Aves > Passeriformes > Muscicapidae > Muscicapa > Muscicapa striata. Next base: position 81,125 of record JAREIS010000507.1, on the reverse strand, counting down.
AATCTTGGCTTTGCTCAAGCGAGCGAGTCCTTGGCTCGCCTGAGGGAAAGCTGCTCCCAGGGTCTCGGGAATCATGTTGCATCCTGCCCCTGAGTGCAGACCTCGTCCCATTCAATTCTAATTCCATGACTCAGAGCGGCGGCTTTGGTGGAGGGGGGAGCTCCCTCTCGCCGTTACTTTCCTGCCTGCAAACAATGCATTTTTCAGCGCCTCGCCATAGCCGAGGTGTGTTTGACAAGGCAAGTTGCTGCAAGGCACGTCAAGTTCTGAATTCCCGTGCCAAGTTTTCCAAGCAGATAAAAGAGGAGGCTCCCAAGCTCTCCCATTACAGGGGTTTCTGCCTCCATTGCCCTCTGCTCTTTTCCTGCTGCACGGCCTTTTTTAGTTTTCCTCTCTCCTACTCTTTGTCTTCCCAACTGAACCAGCCATGAGCCGGATCTCTTTCAGATCATCTACTGGAGGGGGCATGAGGGGCTTTAGCTCAGGCTCTGCTATCGTAGGAGGTGGTGGCTCTGGGACCAGGAGCAGTTTTAGCTCTGTCTCTGTCTCCAGAGTTGGAGGAGGAAGAGCTGGAGGTGGAGGAGGCTTTGGAGCTGGCGGTGGCTTCGGCAGCAGAAGTCTCTATAACTTAGGTGGAAGCAAAAGAATTTCCTACAGCTCGGTCGGTGGAGGTCTGCGGAGCGGAGCCGGGGGCGGATACGGCTTCGGTCTTGGCTATGGTGGTGGAGCAGGCGCTGGCTTTGGCTTAGGAGGAGCCGGTGGTGGTGGTGGCTACGGGCTGGGAAGTGGATTTGGGCTGGGAGGGCCTGGATTTGGTGGCCGAGGTGGCCCCGGGTTCCCTGTTTGCCCACCTGGTGGCATCCACGAAGTGACTGTCAACCAGAGCCTCCTGGCCCCCCTCAAGCTGGATATCGATCCGGAAATCCAGAAGGTGCGAACACAGGAGAGGGAGCAGATCAAGACCCTCAACAACAAATTTGCCTCCTTCATCGACAAGGTGAGAGTTTGGTCTGAATCATTAAGCCACGCATGCTATCAGTTGCCTTGGGGAAAAAACTTCAGGATGAAACTTCACTTCAATTTAGGGACTTGCCTGAACTGATCCCAGCCAACAAACTTGGGCTTGGCTTAAAACTAAAGAAAACTAAGAACTGTTTTATGTTTCTTCTTAGCAAGGATGAATTTTTCAGCGCCTTTATATTATTGACAAAGTAATTCTCTCTCTTCCCTGTAAAAACCATCCTGGGGTGGATGGATCTTCTCCTCTGCAATGGGATAGAACCAGTTTAAACCACTAAGGTGGGCTGAGCATCTTCTGGGGGGAGAAACACTAAAGTTGCAAGTACGGGTGTTTGGCCTGATTAAAACTCCTGAAAAAAATCTTGCTGAACATCTCCAGAAGCTTCTAATACTTTTGAGAATCCAATTCCCTGAACTGAGATACTGCTAATAGTTCCCCTCTGGTTGTCCCAACATCTCTGGACCTTTTCTGTTGGTGACCCCATGTTTTCCTGGCAGCTGTGAGGTTTTTTGTGTGTTGTTCACACGTCCCTGCTTCCATTCCTCCCCAGGTGCGCTTTTTGGAGCAGCAGAACAAGGTGCTGGAGACCAAGTGGACACTCCTCCAAGAGCAGGGTCACACTGTTACCAGGAAATCCCTGGAGCCCCTTTTTGAAGCCTACATCAACAACCTGCGGCGGCAGCTCGACAGCCTGATGGGAGAGAGGGGCAGGCTGGACTCCGAGCTCCGCAGCATGCAGGACATGGTGGAGGACTTCAAGAACAAGTAAGGGATCATGCCCTGCAGCATAAGTCATTCCAGCCAGGAAAATCCAGCCAGGTGCTCCTTCCTGCTGGTGCACACGTTGTGTTTGGCCCAGGTTCCTCTTCCCGGCATAAAACGTGTTCCCAGAATTACCCCTTGTAATTTTACATTTATCGTGAGCAAGGTCAGTGTTTAGCACAGAGTTTCTGCAGAGCTGCTCCAGCATAACAGAGGTCGTGGTCTGATCCCTGGAGTCTCTTGAAATAATATACCAGGAGACAGAAAAATTAGTAAATTGTGAGGATAATAGACAGGCAAAACCAGAATGAAATGGAGCCAATAAACTTCCAGCTCCAAAATTCCCCATTTCCCATTCTGTGAAGGAAAATCCAGTCTTTCTAGAAGGCCCAGGTGACCTGGGAATGCTTGGGCTCACTCAGCTCCCATCACCTGGAAGATGATCAGCCTTTCGCCAAAAATTTCCGAGGGGAGGGAATCAACTCCCTGCTGAGACACGGGATCCAGTGGAGGGGGGATGGATCATTCCCAGGACACACCAGTCAGCACCTGCTGCCTGGAGGGGATTTTGGGAGGATTTTTAGGCGAAGCCATTGACTTTTATTTGGCTGAGAACAATATGTCCCTTCTTCAACCAGCCCTGTCCGACTGCAAATTTGAGAATCACCCTGCAGGGCTAGAATATGTTAATATTAGCTAACTAAGCATGAGGAGAGACAGATTTTTGGGAGAGGGGCTGGGAAGATGGCACTCAGATCCAACAGGAGGGACTGGCAGAGCTTCTGGTGTGGTTTTGGGTGCATTTGAGGTCTTGAAATGTGTTCTAGGCTTTTAGAAATATTGGTAAGGCTCCAAACAATGAATTCTACACTCTGGATATCAGAGCTACCTCCTGGGAAAGAGAACACATTTTATTTCAAGTCTAGAGTTTGTTCCTAGTCCACTGGCTAATTCCCACCTCTTCCCTTGTCCACTCAGAGATCTGGCTGCAGAGAAAACTCTGCCAATATTGGTGAGAGGACTGGCACAAACCTGCCTTTGAAAGCCAGGTCTTTGTCTCAAGAGCCTGCATGTTTTGTCTACTTTCTAGCTAAGCCCTGCCCTGATTATCTGATGAGAGAATGTTGCTCAGAGCCATAAAAAGTTCCACAGAACCACTGTCAGAGCTGTAATGATCCTCTCTTGCACAACCATGGAGTTTTTTGTTTTAATTAAATGCTGCAATGGGTTCTTCAGAGCCATTAGCATTATTATAATACCAAATATCAAATGATTGCTTTATTATACATTTGTAGGCATTGCAGTGAAGCTTTGTTGAAAGTCTTTTGCATAACTTTGCTTGGAGCGAAGGTCACAGGGAATGGCTGCTCCTGCTTCCTGCCAAAACGGGCTCTGAATCTGCACATTTATGTATGAGCTTGACTTTATGGGCAGTGATTAAAATATATTAATTTAACTGGGACTACTCACACCATGGAGTCCCACAGTTCAAAGACAGTAATATTTGCTCTGCGTCTGCTCTGGATAAACATGTGGGAGTAAGGAATATATCCATGAGCCACAAGTGATGATTTGGGAATGGGGTGCTCCCACCTCTTCATTCCATCCAAACCCCCCACTCTTTTATCCCGGCAGATATGAGGATGAGATCAACCGGCGCACAGGTGCCGAGAACGAGTTCGTGGTCCTCAAGAAGGTGAGTGGTTTGGGAATTTTGAGCCAGGAAATGGAATTATCTCACCTTGCAGAGTTGAAGCAAGACTTGGTGGGAGTTGGGGTCCTGCACCCTCATGGCTGGGTCGAGCTGTCAGATCAGCACTGGGCTGGGTCCTCCTGAGGCCAGGAATGGGCACAGTCTTCTCTGTGCCAATAGAGCTGCCCTGTTTTCTGGTCTCTTGTGGCTCAGCTCAACTCAGTCTCTGGTCACATCCTTGTGAGTCAGAGCTTTGCCTTCTGCCCGAGAACCTGATTCTGGCTCACAGTCAGTGTCCAACGTTATGTTAAAAAATACCTTGATCACAAGGACATGAAAATGAGCCTAAGGAACTGCTGGCAGTGGCACACGTTGCCCAGGGAAGCTGTGGCTGCCCAATCCATGGAAGAGTTCAAGGCATTATGGTCTGTGTAAGGTGTCTTTGCCCATGGCTGGGGTGGGAATTGGATGAGCTTTCAGGTAGGTCCCTTCCAACCCAAATCATTCCATGATTCCACAATTCTATGAATAATAGACCTGGAAGCAGACATGGTCCCATTGGTGTCCTGAAGCCCCTCTGGGTTCTGGTTTCATCACAAACCATTGGTATCTTCTCTTCAGGACGTGGATGGTGCTTACATGAACAAGGTTGAGCTGCAGGGCAAGGCCGATGCGCTGGCAGAGGAAATCAACTTCCTGAGAGCTCTGTACGAGGCGGTGAGTGGATCCTGGAGAGCATCCCCCAGCACCTGCCCCGTGGATCCCACAGCCAGGGCTCTATGGGGCCAGAGGAGAAGGTGGCCCCAGCCTTTTGGAAATGATAATGCAGAAATAATTTACAAAATGGAGACGGAGCAGGGGAAATGCAAGAAAACAGCTTGGCAGGGAGGATTCCCAAATCACCTCATCTCTGTGGTCTCCACCATGGATGCCAGACCATTAACTTCATTTTTTGCGTCTTCTGCAGGAGCTGTCCCAGATGCAGCAGCAAGTGTCGGACACGTCGGTGGTGCTGTCCATGGACAACAATCGCAGCCTGGACCTGAACAGCATCATCGCCGAGGTGAAGGCGCAGTACGAGGACATCGCCAACCGCAGCCGCGCCGAGGCCGAGGCCTGGTACCAGAACAAGGTGGGTAACGGGTGAGACACTCACTTCTGGGGTCAGGAATGATCAGAGATTATTTCCCATCATCTGAGGGAAGAAGGGATGAGATGTTCAAAAGTTTTGACTTTCAGCTCACAGAGTCACTGGTAGAACTGGCCTTGAACAGTAGAACTGGCCCCTTCCAGGTTCTTGTAGGTGACAATGCCCAGGTCCCCTGTTCCATCAGGCACTGCCTTCCCAGCACACACTGAGAGCTTAGGGCAAGTGCCATTATTCCATGGGCAGATTTCTGAGCAATCTTGTCCCCTTAGCCTTTACCCAGACCTACACTTTGTTTCCTGAAGTCCCTCACCCTTCCCTGAGCTCCCAGTGCTCACCAGTGCTCTCTGCTCTCCTTTCCCTGCACCAGTACGAGGAGCTCCAGGTCTCTGCCGGGAGACACGGGGATGACCTAAGGAACACCAAGATTGAGATTTCAGAGATCAACCGGATGGTGCAGAGGCTGCGGAATGAGATCGACAGCGTGAAGAAACAGGTACGAGGGGGACGGTCCTGCAGAGCAGGAGGAGGAGGGTGGGAGGTGATGGTGGTCAGACACAGCAGGAATGTCCAGCTCCCATCAGGAGCCCTCAGTGGCGTCCTGGGAGACACCAGCCAGTGTCCACAACCCCCCAGCAACAGAGAGACTGGTTTGGGGAGCCCAAGTGAAACAACTGCCTGTTCTTCCCACTCCCAGTGTGCCAACCTCCAAGCAGCCATTGCCGAGGCCGAGGAGCGCGGGGAGATGGCCCTCAAGGACGCCAAGGCCAAGCTGACCGAGTTGGAGGATGCTCTGCAGAAAGCCAAGGCCGACCTGGCCCGGCAGCTCCGCGAGTACCAGGAGCTCATGAACGTCAAGCTGGCCCTGGACATCGAGATTGCGACCTACAGGAAGCTGCTGGAGGGCGAGGAGAGCAGGTGAGGACACGTGGACCTGCTGTGTGCTGGCCAGGGACCATCTCCTTGGGGTCAAACAGCTCTTCCCAACGGGCTGGAGCACCAGAGCAGACAGAGGCATGGTTGAAATTTTGAACTTTGCAGGCAAAGTTTTGTCTCCAGCTCTTGGCATCTGATACTGATAAAAATGAGCAGTATCACCTTTCACATGTAACACAGACACACCCCATCTACCAAAACCATGCAGGCCTAATTAGATGATCCCACGGACAAGGTTTTGGCATTACTGCTCACTTTCCCCTCTCCCAACAGGCTTGCTGGAGAAGGAGTGGGAGCCGTCAGTGTCTGTGAGTATCACCTCCCTTCCACCTCTTTGTACCTGCTCCCCTTCCACCCCTTCCCACCCACCCCTCGCCAAGGGGGTGACGAGGAGGGGTGTCCCCACCTGGCGGTCCCGCTGTCTCACCTGAGCGTTCTGTCCCTTGGCAGCCGTGGTCAGCAGCTCCAGCGGGATGGGCTACGGCGGCGGGAGCAGCCTGGGGCTGGGCGGGGGGCTCGGCATGGGCGCGGCGGCGGCGGCTACACCGTGAGCGGCGGCGGCTTCGGGGGCAGCGGCGGCTTCGGGGGCAGCGGCGGCTTCTCTGGGGGGCACAGCTACGGAGGAGGCAGCTCCTTCAGCTCGGGGAGCAGCCGGGGCGTCAGCTCCAGCACAGGAGGCAGCGTCAGGATCGTTTCCAAGACCACCACCAGCAAAAAGACCATCAGATAAGGCTGGCGAGCGTGTGCCCGTCGGCAGTGCCGGCCTCCTGCCCTGCAGATCGCGGTGTACATAGCAGCGCTAGAGCCTCCCCTTCCTCCGTCCTTCACCCCTGGGGCACCGGGGGGGCCAGGGCCCCTCCCTGGGAATCTGGAGCACCTTTGGCTGAAGCACAGGTTGTAACAGGGCACTGGCTGGGCACGGGCCCCGCGGTGCCCCTTGGCAGCAAGCCCTTGGTCTCTCCTCAAAGTCAGGCGTTTTTACGGAAGTGGAAGCACTCTGTGGAACGGCGACAACCATTTCATTCATCCCATTCCAAGGGTGAATCACAGCCCTGTGGGACCACAGTCCCAGGTCCTCAGCAGTGAAAACACCTCCAAGAGGCTCTAAAAGCCTCTGCCCCACAACACGTTACAACCTCCAAAGGTTTTATCTGCAATTCAAGATTTCTTCCAGCCCCTTCTGTTTTCTCTGGCACTTGTGGGAAAGGTTTTTGCTTTGTGTGTATAAGATTTCTAACTACTTGTCTTCATGGCTGCAGCCTCCTCACTTCCAAGCCTAACCAACTGTAAGGTCCAATAAAAGAGCATTTCTCATTTTTAAACTTTGCTGTGTTTTGGCTTTTCTTCCCTCCTCCTGCTGTGGGTGTTGGTCTGTGCCATGTCCCTGCTGCACTGGGGACACCCTGAGGGCAGTTCCTGAGACAGGACTGGCTCCTTGAGGAAACAAAACTCAGCTTAGGACTTGGGGTCTAGGACAAGTCGGGGCAAATGGAAAGGGGAGTGGGATGAGCAACGTGGTCTATGGAAGGTGCCCCTGCCCATGGCATGTGGCTGGAACTGGATGGGCTTTAAGGTCCCTTCCAATCGAACTGTTCCATGATTCTATGGATGGAGAACTAAGGCACAGGAAGGAAAAGCTGCCTCAGGACTGAGCCAAAAGCTGGATGAATCCCACTGTGGTGGTTACCTGCAAAGTTGCACTTTGTCCTGTCACTGCAGGAGGGAGGAAGAGCAGGGAAGTGGGGAAAAGGAAGGTGATTCCCAAAGGTTCATTTGGGATTCATGGGCTGGCTCATGCAGGAATGGGGCAGCGCCAGGCAAGGTGGGAATCCAGCCCCAATGGCAGGAAAGAGCCAAGGGCCAGGAAAGAGCCAGAGCAGAAGAGGGCAGATGAGGAAGGACCGCAGTCCTTTGGGAACACTGGTCCCAAAAGGAGATGGACGGTGCCCATCAACCCATTCCTCAGTCTCTGCAACTCCCAGCTGGGAGTGGAGACGAGAGGGGGTGTCAGCTGGGTCTGCCAGAAAAAGCCCCTTGTGCAACATTCCAGAGCCGTTTTCCAGGGAAAAGCCTCCAGGCTCCCACACCAACGGGACCCCCTCCTCACCTGGCGCAGGTGTGAGAATTCCAGCCAAGCCAGCTGAGCATCTCCAGCAGGTGGGGACCCAGAGCAGGGAAAGGGATGGTCCCGCCCATGGTGGGATGAACAGCACCTGGGAAGGGCCATGGAACGATATCTTGGGAAAGCTGGGGCAGCCCGTTTGCACCAGAGGAGGTTTTATGGTGGGTGAATGGTTGGGTTTTGTTGATTGAAGAGTTTTACCCACTTTTCAAGCATCTGGCCTTGTTTCTTAGACCGATTTGAGGGAATGGGGACAAGCTCCCGGAGCCGAGGTGGTGGCTGGAGGCAGAGAAGCCCAATTTGTTGGGTTTTAGTATTGAAAATGTCAAATCCGATGGTTTTTGGTTTTTAACTCAAGTTGCACAACACATTGGACCATCAGCCACATCAACACATGGGTCCACCACCAATGAACCCTCCATGGAACACCTTTGCCAAATCCTTACTCATCCCCACAGCAGCAGGACGGCTGCTGAGCCTCCGTGAGCTACTGAAACACCTTTGCCAAATCCTTACTCATCCCCGTGGCAGCAGGACAGCTCCTCAGCCTCTGTGAGCCAGTGCTAGGTCTGTCTCCTGCACTCTGAGGGTGAGGATGCAGCCAAAACCAGCCCTGAGCAGCTCTGTGCTTTCTGTTTCCAGTGAAATGTTCTGAGAGCCCGTCCTGGCACGACTCCTTTGCATCTTGCAGAGCAGATGCAAAAAGCTGTATTCAGCTGCCATCCTCCTGATTTGCAGACACATGGAAAATTTGACACACTCAAGTCAAATTTGACATGTGATTTTAGCTGCCACCAGAACACCGGGTGAAACATTTTCTGAAACCAAACATTTCATTTCAATATTTTCTGTGGGAATGACCCTGTCCCAAAACACTGAACCACCTGCCCTTAACAATTCCAAAACAAAACTTTGCAGCTTTTTTTGACTCAAAAGCAGAATTTCCATCAAAGAAAATAATTTTAATTTGCAAATTGTTTATTTGCACAGGCTGCAAATGAAACGACACGAAGAGCCTGAAGGAAAGGCAACACAGGATGCAGCAAATCCAGAGTGGAACAATATTCCCAGCTGCCACCTGCTCATTTGGAGCAATATCCTGCCCAAAACAGTTGGAGGTCGGGAATGGAACCAGTCCCTTAGGACAGCAGAGTGGTAAATAAACATGGGTGCCCCTGGAATTGCTGCCCTGTGACTGGATCCACTTTCCAGGACACATGGATAGTCCTTGTTTATCTTCCCAGCTGTTTTAACAGGGAAAAATTAAACTCCACACCAGCGCCATGGATCTTCAGAAGGAAAGCCAAACCAGGAGCAGGATGGAGCTGAGGAATGTGGAATGTGCACAGAGATCACCAAAACTGTGGGTGTCCCCAGCAAAGCCATTTCCAGGCTCTGTGTTCTGTACTGGGAGAAAAGACATGCCCCAGGGCCAGGAGAAAGGATGGGACAGGACAAAACCCTGTGATCACCTGCAGCCTTTGGAGTTCATGTTTTCATGTGGGGTCACAGCCCCTGCAGCCCAGCCCCGGGCAGGGCATTCTCCAAAGGCATTACAAGGAGATGTGGAGGATCCAGGTTCCTTCAGGTGCCACCAGCCAGGCACCAGAACAGGATAAAGGAGGGACCAGACCCCTCCAGAAGTCTGAGGCTCCTTCAAGATGCAAGAGAGCCCGTGAGAACAAGCCCTCCCAGGCGTGTGCCAGGCAGCAGCGGTGGAGTGAAGCTCTTTGCAAAGCCTGGACTGCACTGGAGTCTCCGTGCTGGCACAGAAAACAATTATCTGGGGAAAGCAGGTCACACCTACACTTCAAAGTCACGCTGGAGCTGGAGCTGACTGGCCTGCAGATACTGCTGGGAACAGGCTCAAAGGGCCCAGCACAGGGCAACACCTATGGGAAACCTTCTGAGGAGCTCATCCTAATTCATCCCTTCAGGAAATGGGACCCTGGGACACTCGCCTCCCACCCAGGGGGTCTCGGAGGGGCCGGGCCCCTCAGCACGGGCATGCTGTGAGTTCAGGGGTCTCCATGGAAAAACCTCCGTCCTGCTGGTCTTCATTAACTCAGGATGAAATAGTAAATTGCACATGAAATGAGTTGGGTTTGAATTTAGCTTGGAAGCCCAAGTTTAACCCAAAGGCTTTAATTTACGCAATTAACCTAAATTACAGCCTTGACTTTGCTGATAATTAAACTGAGATTAGGTAGCACAGGTGAACCAATGCAAAGTACTTTGACATGCTCTTGTTTTACAAATATGGTTATTTTTGCAAACAAAACACAGAGAGCAACATCCAAAAAAATAAGCCTGAGAAGTTGCATCAGGTGAAGGATTCTGAGGTGGATTCTGGACAGGAGCAGCAGAGCAGATGGATGGAAAGGAGGTGATGACATCCCTGTTCACCAAACCACAGGAAAATGCTCAGATTTATCACTGAAGGGGCTGGAGTTGCATTTATTGCTCTGACAGAGGCAGAACTCCCTAATCTCAAAGGAGAGGTTTTTACCTTGTCAGCACATGGTGCCAGATGCAAATTCAGCCAAGACTTTACTCCCAGGTTTGCAGTGTTTGTAAAGTGTTCTCCTGCCTTTCGCTCTGGGCTCGCAGCGACTGCTTGTCCTGGTGGGAAGAAAGGAGGAGAGGGAGGGAAGGGAGCTCCAGAGCCTGCCCAGCCTCTCTCACCCCAGCGGGGCTCTGGCCCAGGGGGACCTGCCCCGACACAGCTCCTGAGGTGGGATCAGGAGGAAAAGCTCCAGCACGGGGTGAGCTCCAGCTCCATCCTCTCTATCAGGAGGTCCCTGTGCCAGAGCAGCAAATCCATTCCTTGTCTGGAGCTGCAGGAGCATGGGAGACACTCCCCTGGGAGCTACCTGGAAACCCTGTGTTTCCCCAACAGAGCAGGGTGGGGACCCCGCTTCCATCAGCCCATACCCCAAACCTGCAGCTACAGTTCCTTGTGCTCCCAGTTCTGCCTTTTGTAATTACCTCTGAAATTCCTTCCGGATGAGTGACGACCACATCACCTCCGCCCTGGCAAAACGTGGAATGGAAAGAAATTAATTCCTTCTCAGTTGCTTGGAGGAGCTGCTTTATTACTACTGTTATTAACCATGGGCTCCAACGCACTTGGTGGATTCCTTTGCCAAAAAAAGACAAGTTTCAGATGTAAAGGGAGCCTGAGGGGAAAAAGGAAAGCACTGACACATCCCACTGGGAGAACTGGGGGGGCCTGCCCTGCACACCCAGACTCCCCACGTTGTGTATCTCCCTAGGGAGGGAGGATCTGCCCTTTGGTGCTGATCTCCACTTGAAAAATTGGAATAAAACTCCTTTCAGGTACTCAGAGTTAGGAGAGATGGAGAGAGCTGAGAGAGCAATTCCCAAAGGAACCATGGGCTGGCAACTTCCAGCTGCTTTTGAGTATCTTGTAGTCATGGAGGGGATTGGGTGGGGACTTCAAAGCCCATCCCATCCCATCCCATCCCATCCCATCCCATCCCATCCCATCCCATCCCATCCCATCCCATCCCATCCCATCCCATCCCATCCCATCCCATCCCATCCCATCCCATTCCTGCCATGGACAGGGACACCTTCCACTACCCCAGGCTGCTCCAACCTGGCCTTGGACACTTCCAGGGATTGGGCACCCACAGCAGCTCTGGGCAACCTGTGCCAGAGTTGTGCCACACTCACAGGAAGAATTTCTTCCCAATATCCAACCTAATTTTTCCCTCTTTCAGTTGGAAATCTTTCTGCCTGGGACTAGAATCCAGCATGTAGGAATGTATCTCATGACCTCAAGTCCTGATATTTATCTGCTGGTGGGCAAAGCCCCCAGACTGATTGATAATCCTTTCAAAAATGCCCTTTGGACACAGACTTTGCTTACAATCTGTTTGCTTCGAGCTCCCAGGGGTGCAGAGTCAGAGCCAGCAACAGAGCCCTGCAGTGCAAAACCTGCAGGATTCAGCCCTTCCTTGCAATATAGGCTCAGCCTGGCAGTAAACACAAAACCAACCTGACAAACCCTGTCTAAGAATAACATTGCAATTTAAAACCCCCATTGCAAACATCGTGCCTCTGACAGTTGGGAAACAAGGGGGACACAAAGAATTTCTGGGAGTTTCCTGCACTCGGATACATCACCAGGCAGGAGCAGATGGAAGCACAACTGCCCCCACCATGGGGATTCCTCATTATCCTATTGATTCCTCATTATTCCATTAATTCCCCATTATTCCATTGATTCCTCATTATCCTATTGATTCCTCATTATTCCATTCTTCCTATGCTGCAGCAGCACCTGCTCTGGCCTGCAGCCAGCAAAAGGGGAAGCTGCACTTACAATTTCAGCCTTTAGTATAAATAAATATAAATCCTATTTTCCTGAATAACGCAAAACACCACAAGCACTTTTTGTCCCTCAAAATGAATTTTTTTTTTTACATTTTTATCTTTTATTTTTACTCAGACCACCTGTTAAATGCAAAGGGTTGTGGTGGGAAAGGAAAGACCCAGAGAGTGTCCTGTGGATCTGGGCAGAGGGAATCTCGTGGAGCACTTTTCAGTGGATTTCAGCAGGCAGGATCACACTTCCAGATGTGCTGAAAGAGCTGATTAAATCGCTGGGAAATGACATTGTGTTTGTTAAGTGTGCATCGGGAATGGCCCTGAAGCACTCCATTTCCACTGAGCCAGTGGAGTCAAAGCAGTTCCCTTTCCCACAATCTTTCCTCCTATGTATTTATTTCTGAGTTGTTTGCTTGTTTGTTTTCATCCTGCTAAAATAAAGTCCAAACCCTCAAACCTCAGGTAGCAACATATGTTTGTGACAGAGCTCAGTGGCAGCTCTCAAAATCCACAAAAGAACAAGAAGATCTTGTCAAAATATTCCATTTTTATTTGTGCAATTATATTTTTTTAAGACAGTGGAATAAGCCTGGAAAAATAGGATTTCCAGCAGGATTTCCAGAGGCACCTGAGCTTTTTAGGCATGGGAGCAAAACTGTATCTGCCAATTTCTGTTGTGGCTCAGAGGGGACCACATGGTCCAGGGAATCACAGGATGGTGTGGCTGGGAAGGGACCTTAAAGATCATCGAGTTCCATGGACAGGGTCACCTTCCATAAACCAGGCTGCTCCAAGTACCAGGCCTTGGACACTTCCAGGGATGGGGAGTCCACAACCTCTGTGGGCAAATTTCACAAGAATCCTATCACAGAGATATCCCAAAACCCCAGGATAAAACAACTGACTGCAGGGCTGGCTGTGGAACTGGCACCGGTCCCACTCGTAAAGCACAAGGATTTAAACTTTCCCAAGCCCTGCTTGTGAACAAAAGAAGGGGCAAAAGCAATCCTGAGGGATGAAATTTTCCAATGACAGAGGTGTTGAGTGACAGGCACTTGGTGTTTTGCTGCTGGTGCCCAGCGTGACTCATCAGCACTTTCCAGCTTTGAAATGGGGACGAGTCTGGCTGTCTACAAAGACCGGCGACAGTTATTCCCAAACAATTCCCTGTTGCTGAGAACCTGGGCTGTATTATTTCAGCAGGGCGTGTGTGCAGAGTGAGTTCACTCTCCAGAATGCTGTTGGACATGCCAAGCCTAATTCATCAGAAAGATGATCCACCTCATCCAACCCATCCCAGGCTCATACATGCATAAAAGGGCTCTCCCCAGCCCTTGCAGAGCACAGGTTCACCTCTCTCCTTTCCCTCCTACTCCTTGCTCCAGGCCAGCTCCTTTGCTCCTTTATTCTAGCTGCAGCATCCACCCCAATCCAAAAAGCCCCAGCAATGTCTCGCCAGTCCACCGTGAGGATTCAGAGGGGGAGAAGCGGCTTCAGCGCCGCCTCAGCCGTGGTCCCCAACACCTGTCGGACCAGCTTCAGCTCCTGCTCCGTCACCCGCCTGGGCAGCTGCAATGCTGGCAGTGGCTTTGCCAGGGTCGGGGGGGGCTTTGGGAGCAAAAGCCTCTACAACGTTGGTGGCTGCAAGAAGATCTCTGTGGCTGGAAGGGGTGGCAGCTTCTATGGCTCGGCAGGGTTTGGTGGCGGCGCCGGGAGCGTGTACGGGGCAGGCTTTGGTGTTCCAGCCAACCTTGGCTACGGATACGGGGCCTTTGGGGGCGGCCCTGGGTTCCCAGCTGGGGGCATCCACGAAGTCTCCATCAATCAGAGCCTCCTGAAACCGCTCAACTTAGAGATTGACCCCAACATCCAAAGGATCCGAAAAGAGGAGAAGGAACAAATCAAAACCCTCAACAACAAATTCGCCTCCTTCATTGACAAGGTGAGATCTGAGCTTTCATAAATATCTGATTTTTTGACAGGGACAACTTTATTTTCTGCTTGATGAGGACAAAAGCTGATCTAGGAGGAACAGAAGTAAGGAATGAGACTGGAAGATGCCCTGGAAGCTCCAGGGAATGGCACCTGTTCTATAGCGGTTGCCATGAATTAATCATCCAGTGTCTGAGTTCCTCCTTGTTTGCCACTTCACATCTCATAGGCAGTGGGGAAAGAAATCTCCAGAGGACAATCCCACCCTTCTGGAGACTTTAGGCTCCTCCAGTGAGCATTTCAGGAGCCTTGGGAACAGCTCTGTAGATGATTAAATTAATTCCAGAAACCCACCTAGAATGACCAGGAAATTGGTATAAGGGAGAAGCAGCTTCTCAATGCTTGAATTCCCTAAAAGGCATTTAAATCTGTCACCAAAATGTTTGGATTTTCAGTTCAAAATATCCAAATCTGTCTGTCCACCACATTTCACTGATGCACAAGAACATCTGCTCAGGTCCTGCTCTGGTCAAGCTGCTCCTCCTTGGTTTCAAGGAAAACGCTGCAATATTTTGGATGTTTAGTGGGATAGGGGAGCTCTGCTGAAGGAAAGGAGAAGCAGCTCCTTAACAATGTTATTTTAATTAAAGAGCAAGCCCTGCTTTGATCCTTATGTGATTTTGCTCACATTTTTCACTCAAAATCCCTGTACCTGGCCTCAATTTAAAGAATGCATGGAAAGCCAGAAAATCAAGGGTTGTTCCAGAGTTTGTAACACTGAACAGGGTCCCTGCAGTCAAATCTCCCAGCAGATGAGAATTTGGCTCTGAAAACCAGCTGGAAAGAGCATTTCACCCTCTCAGCCAGACCCTCCCGTTTGCAGGGAAATTCTGCCCAGTTTCTGTTCTTTCAAAGCCCCTTCAGGATATTTCTCCTTCCAGGTCCGATTCCTTGAACAACAAAACAAAGTGCTGGAAACCAAGTGGAGTTTGCTGCAGGAGCAGGGAATGAAAACAGTGAAGAACAACCTGGAGCCGCTTTTCGAGACCTACATCAACAACCTGCGGGTGCAGCTGAACTCTCTGCTGAGCGACAAGGGCAGGCTGGAGGGAGAGCTCGTCAACACCCAGTACTTGGTCGAGGACTTCAAGAAGAAGTAAGTCTTGAGCTAATGCTCTACTCACCTGGGCAGGTGCAGCCTTTCTCCTCTCAACATCCGTAAACCAGCTGGGGAATCCAGGAGAGCCCAGGATCCTGGAATTGCCAGCAATGACATTTTCTCAAGGAGAAATTTTCTCAGTAACAGAGTAACAGATCCAAGTGCACCAACATTTAGGGAATAATTTGGAGCATGATCAAAGACTTATTAACTAAATTACCTGCTGAGAGGGGAAAATTACACAGTAGGTCTGAAAGTTTCAGGGCAGCACGTTTCATTTGCTTAAAACAGCAGAAGGAGGATGACTAATGGCCAGAAATAAGTAAAAAATAATGGATTCGTTCAAATTGTTTTGATGTACTTGTTTTAACTGGTTCAGCTCCTGGTCTCTCATTGAGGGAAAAGAGCATTGTATGCAAAATGCTCTGAAGGAAGTTCATTCCAGCAAACTCAAATCTCTCTGTTACCTGCCCAAACAAAAACTCCCTGTCCTGTCCTTTAGGTATGAAGATGAGATCAACAGGAGGACCATCGCAGAGAACGAATTTGTGACGCTCAAGAAGGTGAGAGCAAATTCCAGGGCACTGTGGGATGGCTCATTGTAGAGCTCTGAACACCCACTCAGTCACAAATCCATCCATCACAGTTCCAACCCCTTTATATATATATATATATATATATATATATTTTTTAATGGTTTCTTCCCTGGACTGATATCACAATGCATGTTCCTGATTTACTGATAGGGGTGCAAACCACCCAAAAATCTCTCATCCCCCAGGATGTAGATGCTTCCTACATGAACAAGGTGGAACTCCAAGCCAGGGCAGATGCACTGAGTGAAGAAATTAATTTCCTGAGAGCACTTTACGAAGCAGTAAGTACAACCAGCTCCAAAACATCCCAGCCCTCAGTGGAGAGCTTCTCTCCCTCTGTTCCTCTGAGATCCTCTAATTCCTTCCCCCAGGAAATGCTAAATCCTTCCCCTCTGTAGAGTTGCACCAACACCTGAGCTGCTCAGATAACGATCTGCAGCAGCCTCTCCCAGGTCTGCAGCTCACCTGGGAAGGTGAAAAGGCATCTCCCAAGGGAATTACCTCATTCCCTGTGCTCTTTGCAGGAGCTGTCCCAGATGCAGACCCAGATCTCGGACACCTCTGTGGTCCTCACCATGGACAACAACCGGAACCTGGACCTGGACAGCATCATCTCGGAGGTGAAGGCGCAGTACGAGGACATCGCCAACCGCAGCCGCGCCGAGGCCGAGTCCTGGTACCAGACCAAGGTGAAGGGGCTGGGGTTTCCCTGCTCTTATCTTCATATCTTGTCTGGAACAGATAAAGACAGGCTCTTCCAGGAAATCCTTCCCAGCTGCTGATCTGGGCTTGAGAAGGGGCTCTCAGGCTCCTGGTAACTCCAAAAAAGGTGGATTTTTCCCCTGACTGGTTGTTGCTCTCTGTGACAGTACGAGGAGCTGCAGGCCACAGCTGGCAGGCACGGGGATGATCTCAGGAACACCAAGCAGGAGATCTCGGAGCTCAACCGCCACGTGCAGCGGCTCCGATCCGAGATCGACAGCGTGAAAAAACAGGTAAAGGACAGCAAACCCTGCTCCTAACCAATGCACCCCAGGACTCGCAGGGGAGAGCAGGAAAAGGTTGGAGCAGCCTGAGCAGTTCTATTAGGTTTGACCCTTTCTCATTCAAAAAGAAAACTGTCAGTAAAACCGGTGGAGCTGATGGTGCTGGGATAGAACCTTGTGGTTGCAGGAGGGGTAAAGAACAGCCTAGGTCTGGGTGGGGACTTTGAGCAGAGCTTTGTGTCCCGCAGTGTGCAAACCTGAAAGCCGCCATCACTGATGCAGAGGAGCGCGGGGAGCTGACCCTCAAGGACGCCAGGGCCAAACTAGCCGAGCTGGAGGACGCTCTGCAGCAGGCCAAGGCTGACCTGGCCCGGCAGCTCCGCGAGTACCAGGAGCTCATGAACGTCAAGCTGGCCCTGGACATCGAGATTGCGACCTACAGGAAGCTGCTGGAGGGCGAGGAGTGCAGGTGGGTGAAACATCCAGCCCTGGGGCTGGGCACTGCACAGGAGAATCTCAGCATTTCTGGAATGCTAAACAGTGGGCACAGAGCCGGGAGATTGTCCCAGATAATGGAAATAACAAAAATCCATGAATTATGCTGTGATTTTAATTTTCTTCACAAGGCCTTTGGAAAATGTATCCTATTATTCCCCCCCCAATATCAACAGACTCCTAATCCTCTTCCTTGTGCTCCATCCCTGAACAGGCTGGCTGGAGATGGGGTCCCAGTGAATATCTGTAAGTCTCTACAATATGAGAATTACCTAATTTAAACATTCCTGTGTCCCTGCACCAGAGATACTGAAACATTTCCTTCTCCTCCTTGCAGCCGTCACCAGAACAACAGTGGGAACGGGATATGGAGGAGGGAGCAACCTCAGCATGGGAGGGGGCATCTGCAATTTGGGGAACAGCTTCAACTGTGGGAGCGTTCCCGGGGTGAACAGCAGCACCTTCGGAGCTGGCAGCAGCTCCAGCATGAAGTTTGTGTCCAGCTCCTCCACCAGAAGAAGTTACAGGAGCTAAAATTCTCATTCAGTCACCGCCACGCAGCAGAAAGCACCGAAACTGGTGCTTTGCTGACGAGTGGCAGGGTCAGCACAACCAGGGCCACCTGCACCCCAGTCCTGTCCCACAGGAGCCCCATGTAGGAACTCTCTCTCAGCTGTGTTGTCTTGCACACATCCTGCTGGGCTCAGCCCTGCAACCTGAGTCTCACTGGGTTAAACTTGCAGCTCGCTTGCTCCAGCTCAGCAATTTTTTGGCCGGATTTTGTATATAAAATGTGTCCCGTGACTGTTTGTCTCTCTTCACTTTCTGGGGTTTGTCTAATAAAAATGCACATGTAATTTATTCTATTTTCTGGTCCTTTTAATTAAAGAGGTGCAAGAGCAACTGCAAACACAGGTAACAAGAACTTTCCCTTAGGTCCTGACCAGTTAAAGGCTCAGATTTTTGCTCCTCACTCAGATTTACTGAATTTCACTGTCAGCAGCCAAAACACCCCAGCCCAGCAGAACCTCAGAGGGAGGTTTGGTGTTGATTTCGACATTCCCTCCCCACTGTGCAGGGAAAACACCTGGAAGCCAAACACCAGGACAGGCCAAGACAGGAGTCAGGCACAGGGGAAAAGGTCTGAGCTTCATTTGCTTCTAGCTCCCAGCCCAGGGAGCATCCAAGAGCCTGGATCCTGGGCGTGGGATCCCCGTGCCAGGTGTGTGATGCACTTGCACAAACCTCAAACGAGAGGGAATTAATTCCCAGGGGAGCCAGAGCACCCCCCTGGCCTGCTCAGGTGAATCATCCATCCCAAGCCCCTGGTCTCAGCCACGCCTTAGCCAGCAGTGCCAACATCTGCCTGAGTGGGCTGAGAGCCCTCCCTGGCTCAGGTGCCCAGTTTGGGTCCTGGTGCTGACGTTCCCTCCAGCCACACAGAGGGGCAGGATCAGGTCCTGACTCTGGTCAATAGGAATTATGAGCCAGACACAGTCCCACACTGAATTAAATGTCACTTACCCAATAGCTATAAAAACACCCAAGAAAGGGATTTATTTCACTGTTGAAAAGTGAAAGTCTTCAAGATCCAGCATTTCTTCAGGTTTTTAGGATATGTTGGAGACAAGGTCTTGTTTTGAGAAGGTGGAAGAAAAACCAGAGGAGGTATAGGGATTTCAGATGTGGTTCTGACTAATTGGGAGAAATTAATGCAGAAGCAAAAGCAGGGAAACACCTACAGTGGCAGATCTCACTGCTGGAAGGTCACTTGCATGAACAGATGTGACTGGAAAAAACATCCCAGCCCTCACTCCCTGATTTTAATAGCTTCAAATTATGAGTAGAGAGGCCTCCTTAGGAAAATACTCACGGATTTGAGGAATTAGAAGGAACTGGCAGTGCTGGAATGACAGACTGCATTCAGGGTTTCCTTCAGGACCAGCAGTTTCAATAATTTTCTAGGATGCCCTGTGCTCTGCATGTGTATCCCTGAGGAAATCTTCCTGCAATCTTGCAGGCTTGATCGTGGATCTGCTGTGGGTCCCCACTCCTGCTCCACCTCCTCTCTCAGCAGCCTCCAGGGCAGCAGCAATATCCTCCCTGAGAGCAGCAGCCTGGGCCAGCTCAGCCAATGTCCTGCTGCTGCTGCCCAAACAGCCTCTCTGACCACGAGGTTTTTGGATTGGAAAATGCAGAACCCCTGAAGCTGGAAAAGCCCACCCAGATCAGCCAAGCTGTGCACAATCCCCACTTTGTAACCCTGCCCAGAGCACCAAGTGCCATGTCCAGTCCTTCCTCGGATAGCTCCAGGATGGGGACTCTACCACCTCCCCAGACAGCCCCTTCCAACACCCATGGAGAAATTCCTGCCAAAAGTCCAACCCAAATCTCAGCTGGCACAGCTTGATGCTGCTTCCTCTTGCTCTGTTGTTCCCTGACTCCCCCTGGCTGCCCCCTCCTGTCAGGGAATTCCTCCTTCACTCCAGCTGAGCCATCCCAGCTCCCTTAGGAGGTCTCCAGACCCTTCCCTGGTGCTCCAGCCCTTCCTCAGCTCCACTGCCCTCTCTGGACACGCTCCAGCCCTTCATGTTGTGAGGGGTCAATACATGGGGCACTAGCCAAGACCATTTGGCCTTGGAGCACCCAACACCAAAAAGCAGCTGGGGGGTGGGAAGGTTGTGGAGGGAATTTATGAACTGTGTTCTCAGACCTTTTATTTCTGTGAAAACTGTCCATGTTCCACAAAACTTCCAGGATTGGAAGAGACCTTCAGGGTGACCCAGTCCAGCTGCCAGCCCAGCACTACCATGACCACCCTAAAGCACGTCCCCAAATGTGCCAAATCACCCTGATTGGGCTGAGATGGTGAAATATCAGAACCTGCCCCAGAAGGGAGTTTCTGTCATCTGTGACACCAACACTTGGTCCC
This sequence comes from Muscicapa striata striata, assembly GCA_030060385.1. Lineage (NCBI taxonomy): Eukaryota > Metazoa > Chordata > Aves > Passeriformes > Muscicapidae > Muscicapa > Muscicapa striata. The sequence goes on along the minus strand of JAREIS010000507.1, from coordinate 60,988 downwards.
CCGTCCAACAGGGACATCAGAAGGTGCCACCCACTGCATCCACACCTTGCTCACAGCACAGACAGAGCAAAGCCTTTCATCCAGCCCGGGAAATGCCAGGGCCAGAATATTTCTTCCTCCAGGGCATCACACTTCTGGACACCCAACCAACCTACAGCTGTCCTTGCTCAAGAGGAGTGCCCTGCTCTCCAGGCTGTCACCTCCTGCATCCCCTCAGACTGCAGCCATGACCTGGGGCCAGTATTTCAGCAGGAGAAGATGATCCCCATTAATTCCAGCCCAGCCCAGATTAAAGCCTTAGTCATAATGACATGGATGGTGCTGGCACTCAGGGGCCTGGATTTGCAGTGTGTGGAGGGAGCTGATTGCAGGCTGGTGCCCATAAGGATTTTACAGAGTTCTTTAGGGCAGCCTGAGGCTCAGACACAGGAGCTCCTCTCTCTGAAAAATGGCTTGCTGTTACACACGGGAGCTGAAACACTCACAAGACAGTTATTGTCATTCCAGGGTGTGTAATGCAAATGTTACAAGAACAGAGACAAAAATAGAAATAAAAATTAAAAAGCTTGGCTGAAAATAAAAAGAGATGATGGGAAACTGCCCATTTGCCTCCTGACACCTTCTGGTCACACACATTTCTGTCTGGCTGCCACGTGTGCCAGGACAAGCTCCTGAAAGATGCACCTGCAAACTCCTGTGGCACATCCTGGTGCCTGGACGTGGCTGGGGAAGCCATGGATTCCCAGGAAGAGCATTCCCACCCCTGGGCATCCAGACAGGGCACTGGGAGAGACCTGAGAGCATCTTGGCTGCTCTGGGATAGTCCTGTGCAGAGCTGAGACCATGTCCTTCACCAGGGAAATGCCCTCTTGGCTTTTCCTGGAAGCCACAGGGGTAGGAGTGAAGAGAGGCGCCTGTGAGCAACATCAAGCACTGAATTTCCTGGTGAGTAAGGGATATCAGAGGAGAAAGACAAACAGGCATGGGGAGGGGAGCCTGGTAACACTGTGTAGAGACAAAGTCATCCCATGAGTCAGGAAACAGATCAAAAATCTGCGCAGGTGAAGCCCTCAGAAATCGCCAAGTCAGGGTTTGTGGCATCACAGATGATGGAAACTCCCTTGTGATATTTCACCACCTGTTGTCAGCCCAAATCAGGGTGATTTGGCACATTTGGGGACGTGCTTTAGGGTGGTCATGGTAGTGCTGGGCTGGCAGCTGGACTGGGTCACCCTGAAGGTCTCTTCCAACCCTGATGGTTTTGTGGAACATGGACAGTTTTCACAGAAATAAAAGGTCTGAGAACACTGTTCCTAAAATTCCCTCCACATCATTCCCATCCCCCAGCTGTTTTTGGTGTTGGGTGCTCCAAGACTCCCCCATCACCACCCTGGGCCTCCTCCATCACCTCTTTCCCTCTCCTGTACCAGTTCTGCTTTAAAGAATTCTCATTTGGGCACGAGAACAAGAGAAAAGTTCCTGTCAGGTTGGGGCCTGAGGTGCTGAAGCCCCTCTGAAGTTTGCTCAGAATCACAGCCCATGATCAGAGACCTCTCAGAAGTCCTGGACCAGGAACCAATGTTCCAAAATCAACCAAATTAACCTTACACAACCCGGGTTGATTCATCCATGGACTGGAGATGAGCGAGCACTTGCCCAACACGGAACCATCTCCTGCAGCAGTGGGAAAGGGGTGGCTGCAAACAGGAGCTGAGCAGCCACTATCGAGGTTTTCTCAGATATTTCAACACCAAAAAAATGCAACCCTGCACTTTTTTGAGAACTCCATGGGTGCTCATGGTGAACTCACTGTGGGTGTGCCAGGTTAATCAGGAGGATGAGCCCCACGCCGCAGCCATCCCCTCCTCAGGAGGGTATAAAGGGCCAGTCCCAGTCTGGGGGAGCACAGCTTCACCACCAGCCACTTCCTCTCACTCCTGCTCTGCTTGGGTCTCTCCTGGCAGCTGCCATGTCCCGCCAGTGCACCGTGAGGAGCCAGAGCAGAGCCGCCTTCAGCGCTGCTTCTGCCTCCATCCCAAACGCCAGCGGCTCCAGCCTGTGCCCTGCACCCCGAGCTGGGGGCTCTGGGGCCACCCCTGGCTGGGCAAGGCTCCCTGCAGGGTTTGGAAGCCGGAGCCTCCACGGCCTGAGCGGGTGCCAGAGGATTTCCGTGGCTGGAAGAGGCGGTGCCTTCTACGGACCTGCAGGTTTTGGTGCTGGCACTGGGGTCTCCTGTGGGCTTGGTGGGGCAGTTGCTGGTCCCTTTGGGTTTGGTGGTGGCCCTGGATTCCCTGCTGTTCCCAGCTGGGGGCATCCATGAAGTGTCAGTCAACCAGAGCCTTCTGAAGCCGCTCAACCTGGAGATTGACCCCAACATCCAGAGTATCCGTAAGGATGAGAAGGATCAGATTCAAACCCTCAACAATAAATTCGCCTCCTTCATCGACAAGGTGAGACCTGAGATTCCTGGTTATGCTGTGGTGATTCTTTGGTGGAGAAGCACAAACAAGGGTGAATTATATCTTTAGCCACAATTTTGCTGCTCCTGTACTGCCAGTTCTAACATCTCAGCAGCCTGGGAACAAATCCTGAGGGTTTCCAGCTTTGAGACCATTTATATCTTTTGGGAATGCTGAGGTGAGACCAGAAAACAGGGACAAAGTGGTGGCACAGGATGTAAGGAAGCAGAGTTGGGAAGGAGAGCAGGAGTGTTTAAATTGCCAGCTGTTCCCAAGGGCTGAGACCTTCCAGCAGGTGAATCCTTGTGAATTCCTCAGATATCCAAGGAAAACCATCCTCAAACACCCTTCTCTCTCCAGGTCCGATTCCTTGAACAACAAAACAAGGTCCTGGAGACCAAGTGGGCCCTTCTGCAAGAACAGGGGAACAAAACAGTGAGAAAGGACATTGAACCCCTCTTTGAGACTTACCTGAACAACCTCAGGAGGCACCTGAGCAGCCTCATGACAGACAGGGAGAACCTGGGAGGGGAGCTGAGCAAGATGCAGAGCCTCGCTGAGGACTTCAAGAACAAGTGAGTCTGCTCATGGTCTGCCTGGGCTTGCGTGGGCTGCAACAGATGCAGAAAACAAGAGAAAAGTCTTTTTGCTGATTTAACCTTCTGAGAAAGGCCTGAGTTTAATACAAGATATGGTTGAAAAGTAACAGGCAGAAAATTATAGGGCAATAAGACCAAGGTGCAGAACTGTACATACAAAAAAAAATAATTAGAGGCTGCTCCTGAAAGTGTGAAGTAATTTCAAACAAGCCTAGAGCACCCCTCCTCCTCCATTGCACAGATATGAAGAGGAGCTGAACAAGCGCGCGGCCGTGGAGAGCGACTTCGTGACCCTGAAGAAGGTGGGTGCCTGCCCTGAAAGAAACCCCTTCTCCAGGGTTTCCTCTGCTTCTCTGAAACTCACCTCATTCTGCTGATGTGTTTCCTCTCCTAGGAGGTGGACACTGCCTACCTGGACAAGACAGAGCTGCAGGCCAGGCTGGATTCCCTCACAGAGGAGATTGACTTCCTCAGAGCCCTCTACGAAGCTGTGAGCACCAGAGCTGACACCCTTCTCCCAGCACCTGCCTTCCTTTCCCATTCCAGACCCTCAGGGCTGATTATTTTCTCCTCACTGCTCTAAATAATTCAATGGTTTTTCCATTTCACATTTCTGCATGAAGCTATCTTGGAAAAATCCTTTTGTTCACCCAGCTCTCCCCTCGCACCCTGGGGTTTTCCATCCTCCAGGCCACATTCGTGTCACGACTCTCAGGAATATTTGCTGCTCTTGCAGGAGCTGTCCCAGATGCAGACGCAGATCTCGGACACGTCTGTGGTTCTCACCATGGACAACAGCCGGAGCCTGGACATGGAGGGTGTCATTGCCGAGGTGAGGGCGCAGTACGAGGACATCGCCGCGCGCAGCCGCGCCGAGGCCGAGGCCTGCTACCAGACCAGGGTGAGTGCAGGGACTCTGCAATGGGAAAAACACACTCCCACCCCCACATTCCCCTGGGCAGGTGGGTCCCACTGGGATTTTGAAACACAGAATATCTTCATATTTAATAACCCTCTGAAATTTGAAGTGCTAATTTGGGATTGGGAGCACACATGCATTTTGCAGTGCAAACAGCCCCAAACCCACGCTCTGTTGGGCTCTGTGGGAGTCCAGAGTGCTCCCCTGGCTCCCTGGATGCCTTGAGTCCCCCCTGGCAGGGATCTCAGAGACTCTGGCAAAGTACCCAGGACTCCTGGGGACTGAATCTCAATCCCTGGAGAAATCTGCCAACATTGCAGGAAGAATTACAAGTCACAAAAATAAGTAGGGTATAAGTTAGATTGTTAGAGTGTAGAATAAGTAGGTTTTTGGATTGTTTATGATAAGGACCATGTGGCCAAAATGGAGGATTTGGGGTGTGGTGGGCTTCTTCCTCCTTCTCCTTTAGGTCATCCATGTTAGGGTTGCATTCTGGGAGCCACAGATTGGATGGGGAAAGAACTGGACATTGTAATGAGACTGCATGGTATTGGAAAGTGATTGTAAATATCGAAGACATAGTCTAGAGTATAAAAGATATGGCTCTGCCTCCCCAGATGGCACTTTTGTCATGGTCGCTTTGCAGAGCGGGCCTGTGTCAGCCTGGCTGGGACACTCTATAGATAAGATAAAATAAGCAGCCTTGAAACAGCAGAAGATCCCCTCAAGCAGTTTCTCGCTGGTGACTTCAGGAAAACCCTGAATCCCAAACCACCTGCATGTCCCTTCTGAGGAGGCCTCACGCCTAAAGAGACCCTCAGACAGTGACAGGCTCTAAATCCAGCTTATTTCCCCTGACTGGTTGTTGCTCTCTGTGACAGTACGAGGAGCTGCAGGCCACAGCTGGCAGGCACGGGGATGATCTCAGGAACACCAAGCAGGAGATCTCGGAGCTCAACCGCCACGTGCAGCGGCTCCGATCCGAGATCGACAGCGTGAAAAAACAGGTAAAGGGCACTGCCAACCCATCAAATGTGACTCTCACTGTGACCCAGCCTCTGGGGTGTCCAGAGAATACAAATAAATCCACCCAAGGAAGTTCTGCTGGACCAGGAATGAACATGACAGGATTTATATCAGAGCAGTGATATCACCAGGAGTTACTCAGTGTAATACCAGTGACCCCAAGGAGATTCTGAGGGTTGTGAAGGTAAATCCAGATCGTGACCTGGCTCAGAACATGGATCAGTTCAATGGATTGAATTCAATTAATGGATCAGTGATGGTTACTATCACAACCTATTGATGTTAACCCAAATATCAGCCTGGGATGAGGAACTCAGAATACAAAGAGCTCATTATAGGAAATGGAAACTTGGATTTTCCCCTGCAGGTTGCTGGGTTGCAGACAGCCATTGCTGATGCAGAACAGCGCGGGGAGATGGCCCTGAAGGACGCCAGGGCCAAGCTGGAGGAGCTGGAGGCTGCTCTGCAGAAAGCCAAGGCTGACCTGGCCCGGCAGCTCCACGAGTACCAGGAGCTCATGAACGTCAAGCTGGCCCTGGACATCGAGATTGCGACCTACAGGAAGTTACTGGAGGGCGAGGAGAGCAGGTGGGTGAGATTTTATATCCCAGAGGTGCAGTGGAGTTCTGTCCTGGGCAGGGTTCTGCCAATAAAAGGCAGAAGTTCCCCTTTGAAATAGAGAATTTAATTTCACCTCCCTCTCAGTGTTACAATTATTTGAAATCAAGGACTCAAGGCAGAGATAAGGGGTAGCAGTAACAGCTCTTTTACTACTATATCTAACCGCACAGGTAGCCCCGCCCAGAAGCCGCGTGCTCCTCTGAATAGCCCCGCCCAGAAGCTCACGTGCTCCTCTGAATAGCCCCGCCCAGGAGCCCGCGTGCTCCTCTGGGTAGCCCCGCCCAGAAGCTCACGTGCCCCTCTGGGTAGCCCCGCCCAGCCCGCGTGCGCCTCTGGGTAAGCTCTCACGTGCCCCTCTGGGTAGCCCCGCCCAGAAGCCCGCGTGCGCCTCTGGGTAGCCCCGCCCAGAAGCTCACGTGCCCCTCTGGGTAGCCCCGCCCAGAAGCTCACGTGCCCCTCTGGGTAGCCCCGCCCAGAAGCCGCGTGCTCCTCTGGGTAGCCCGCTCGGAAGCCCACATGCCCCTCTCAGTAGCCCCGCTCGGAAGCCCACATGCCCCTCTCAGTAGCCCCGCTCGGAAGCCCACATGCCCCTCCGGAAGCCGCTCCTACCTCCTCGCCCCGTCCAGGGCCGTCAAAGACCCTGGGCGCAGCCGGCAGTCCCCGCATCACAATGGGAAAAATTCTCCAAACTCACACAGTAAAGGAACAAAAACCCAACCCCCAACAAGTTCAGACCCTGGTCGGGTTAAAAACTGTTTAAAGACCAGTGAGTGCCCGTGAAGAGGAGCTGTTTGGGAACAGCAGCTTTTCATGCGAACTTCAAACCTTTCAAAAATATTCCAAGGAAATTGTCCTGCTTTGTGAGCAGGTTTTGCTCATGGGCTCCCCTTGAATTCTCACTGGCTCTCTTTTTCTCCCTGACAGGCTCTCTGGGGAAGGTGCTGGCTCAGTGAACATCTGTAAGTAACTCTTAGTGACATTTGGCACTTTCTAGATTTACCTCCCACCCCGCTCATCCACTGCCTGTGGATTCCTCTCCCAAGTGTTTTTACCTCTGTAGCCGTGAGCAGAACCACCTCAGGAGCGGGATGTGGCAGCGGGAACTGCCTGGGCCTCAGCGGCGGGGCTGGAGGAGGAGTCTGTGCTGGGGTGGGAACGGGCTCCATCTCCGGCGCTGGGCTCAGCACAAGGCGCTCCTGCATGGCCGGAGGCAGCAGCTCCAGCTTCAAGTCCACCTCCAGCAGCTCTTCCAGCAGGAGATGTTATTGAGGAGCTGACTCCAGTGCCACCACCGCTGAGCCTCCTCTTGGGTCCAATCTTCACCCAGCTTCTTCAAAAGATTTGGAACTCAAACCCATCTGTCATTATTTATATAAAAGATGCTGTGCTCCTGTTTGTCCTTTGACCCTCAACATTCCTCATTTCTCAGTGTTTGTCTAATAAAAGGCAGGTGGAACTAATTATGTTGCATCCTCTTTTTAATTCCAATTCTTTTATTGTACCTTGTGGCAAAGGGTGGTTGGTGCAGCAGAATAACTTTGCTGATTTGAAGGTAAAAAAGTCACACCCAAGCTGAGACATCTCCTTCCTCTCCAACTCCATGGGCCTCATATCCAACAGGAATAAAACATTTGGATGGGAAGATATCTTCCTACTGGGCACAAGAGAAAGTCCTTCTATCTTAACTCCTACATTATGAAATCTCAGCCTTTTATGCCAAAGTGGTCATGCCCTCAAACCTCTGTAATCAAATGGGATGAGTCATAGAGGGATATAAATCTGGTTTTCTCAAGAAGATGAGTGCTGCAGTTCATCTGTTCTGTACACTCATCTCCTTCAGGGACTGATAAAACACCTTCACTGCCATTACCATAATTAGAAATGGAAAACACACAATAAACCTCCACAATAACCCCCTTTGGGATGAATAATGTCCCCAGAGGAGGTTGTGAGACAGTGAAAGACACTCAGGGCCCTGGGAAGGAAGTGGCTTACCCTCTTCAGGACCTGCCCATCTTTCTCCAGCCTCTCCAGTCCACATCCCAAGGGTTTGTCCCCCTGGGCTGTGCCCAGCTCCCCCAGGAGCCCACAGGCAGCAGGAACTGTGTCCTTGCTCCAGCTCTGAGGAGTCTCAAACACTCCCAGGATGGAGCCAGGGCTGGGACAGTGGATCCAGCAAAGCTGGAAATTGCACTGGGACACAAAAGGGTCTTTTCCAGACTCAGGATTTTTGCTGGTTTTGTCCAGAGAATCCAGGAGCAAGAAGGGCTAAAATCCTGGTCCCCTCTCCCATTAAAACCAGATCCCATTTCAGTGCTGAGCTCAAACCATGACCCTGAACGAGCTCACCCCATCCCTCAGCCCAGCCTCCAGCCAGGCATGAGCTGTGCAAGCAGCAAACCCCAACTCCACAGCCCTGCTCCAGGTGACACAGCTGGGACAGGCTCTGAAGGTGATTCCTGGATATTTTCCTGAGCACCCAGGGCAGCACAAAGAATTTGGCTGAGACTGGACATGCAGCTGAAAGGGAAACTTTATTAAAAGACTCATGAGAGACATAAAAAGCATAAAAATCCAACCCAAACCACACTGCCAGGACAGGGCTGAACATCAACACAAAAACTGGGAGCAGGTCCTTGGAGTTAGTTCCCTAAATTCTCTTCCTACTACAGTAACAACAATTTCTCTGGCATGCTGAAGACCCATTTTGGCAGGAACAAGGAGGTTTTGGAATGGAGCATCAACTGAACCCTCACTGCAGGAGACTCCAGATATCACTAAATACCCTGAAATAGGGAGTGGTAAACAGAGACACCCAAAAACGGGGAATTTATTTCCCAGTTCATGGAATTCAAAGCAGTTTTAGATCCCTCGAACTTTGGGCTTCATTTGAAGGGAGTGAGAGGCTGTGGGAGGCTCTTGAGGAGTTATTTCGCTATGAGGAGCCTGAAATCAACCTGTCTGTGCTGCTCAGAAATAGCCTCAGCCACAGGAGAATGCTGAATCCCAACCCTGAGCCCATTTCCAAAGAAAATAAGGGGAGACCCAAACTTGTTTTCTTCCTGGTGTATTTAAAAACCCAAGCCAGGGTGAGCCCTCGGGCTGAGGAGCCTGAGGGATTACAGTCTTCCAAAACCTACTAAGAGGGAGAGAATCTTCAGGTCTTTTGCAGCAGCACAGCAGAAATGTGGGGTTTGCCTTCCCAAGGGTGAAATGCAGCCTGGAGCAGGCAGGACCAAGCACAAGGGTAACAGCAGGAAAACCCCACCTGCATCCCAGGATAAATTTCACCCCACAGGCTTGATCCTGCTCCCAGAGAAATGGTTCCAATCCCAGAGTGCAGAGTCATGCCCGGGCAGGGCAGGGGCAGGGCCTCAGCACTGCAGGAGTTTTGCAGCCAATTGATCCTGCAAAAGGCACCAAGACTTTTCTTTCCATGGTTTCCCTCTCTGGGGTGCTGGGAACGCCGAGCTCCATCCCTGGAGTTACTTCCTGACGCTCCTGCGGCTGGAGGAGGTGGTGGTGATGGTGTAGGACTTGGTGGAGCCTCCAGAGGAGAGCCCCAGGGCTCCACTGCCCATTCCTGCTCCCAGGCTGAGACCTCCTCCAATCCCTCCTCCCAGGAATCCGCTGGAGCTGGAATATCCAGCGCCACCGCTGGAGCTGACCACGGCTGGGGGGAGAGGAGCAGAGGGAACGTGAGCACCAGGAGCTGCAGAGAGCTGGGAATCCTCAGGAAAGGTGAGGAGCAAAGGCAATGTGAGCACCAGCACCTGCAGAGAGCTGGGAATCCTCAGGAAAGGTGAGGGGCAAAGGGAATGTGAGCACCAGCACCTGCAGAGAGTTGGGCACCCTCCCGTGGGATCAGGGAATGCTTTGGGTGGGAAGGACATTAAAGCCCCAAGCCCAATCCAACCCAGCCTTGGGCACTGCCAGGGATGGGGCATCTTCTTGGAAATCCATGCCAGGGCTTCCTTATCCTCACAGGGAAGGATTTCCTCCCAATATCCCACCTAAACCTCCCCTTTCTGAAGACTTTCTGAAGTCCTTCCCTCTTGTCACTCCATCACCCAACCTGGCTCAGGATCCCCTGAGCTTGGAGAACCCCTAGAAAACCCATGGAGAATCCCATTTCACAAACACACTCAGCTCATCTCCTGGTGCCCCAAAGCTGCAGGATCATGGCTCCCCAATTCCCAGCAGGAATTAAGTGGCTGAAAATCAGAGCTGCTGGTTTGGAGCATCTCTGAGAGAGCAGCTCCTGCCCAAGGTCTGGGCCAGGTGAGAATCCAACACTTCCCAAGCTGGAAAAACACCCTCTGCCATCACCTGTGCACTAATTCCCAGCCCAGGGAGTGCATTTCCCATTAGGGCCTTTCTGTCCATACAGAAACAGGAGGAAAGGAAGATCAGTGCTGCCCCAAGCCCAATTTCATCCACATGAGCTGAGCTCAGGATGGAGCCTCAGCACCAGTCTCAGGGTGCTCCCAGTAAGAAGGGGCTGCACTGGGTGAACTGGGACACTCTGAGCCCCCTTTTCCATGGGTTTAGAACGAGGTGGAACCGCTACAAACAACAAAATGCACTCACAGATGTTGACGTTGCCAACTCCGTCCCCAGCCAACCTGGAAAAGACAATGGGAAGGGGAGGGGTTAGGCTGAGCTTTCCCTGGGGCCCAGGGAGGAGGAGAGGCAGCAGTTTCTGCTTCAGCTGCACCTGATCCAGGAAGGATCCTGGGCCCAGCCCTGCTTTTACCAGGTCTGTATCACCATGGAGGGGAGGACAGAGCACAGAGGTTCTGTCCCAGTTCCACAGGGATTTCCACTTGGAAATGTTCTGCCACAGCACCAAACAGGGTGGAAACCAATTTTTTGGGTTTTTGGGGGTTTTTTTTGTTTGGTTGGTTTGTTGTTTTTTTTTTTTTAATTGTTGTGTTTTTTTTTTGTTTTGTTTTGGGTTGTTTTGTTTGGTTTTTTTTGGTTCTTTGCTTATGTTCCCCAGGTTTTCTTTCCCCCCAGAATCTGCCAGTTTGGCTCTTCAGCCAAAGCATTTCCAGGACCAGAACTCAGTTTCTCGAAGGTTTTCTCATCTGCATTTCCTCGTGGCAATGGGAATTGGGCTGTCACAGTGTCCCCAGGCAAAGGGAGGGGAGGGAGCACAGGGAATGTTTGCTCTCCAATCCCCCCGTGTCCTCACCTGCTCTCCTCGCCCTCCAGCAGCTTCCTGTAGGTCGCAATCTCGATGTCCAGGGCCAGCTTGACGTTCATGAGCTCCTGGTACTCGCGGAGCTGCCGGGCCATGTCAGCCTTGGCTTTCTGCAGGGCAGCCTCCAGCTCCTCCAGCTTGGCCCTGGCGTCCTTCAGGGCCATCTCCCCGCGCTCCTCGGCCTCGGCCACGGCCGCCTCCAGCTTGGCTCGCTGCGGGGACAGAGCGGCCACCTCAGGGGGCTCCTGAGCCCCAAACCTGCTCTGCTGCCCAGCCCTGCTTTGTGCATCTGGAGCTCAGCTGGGACTCCATCCCCACCTGTTTTTCTGGGCGCTGGATGGAGATGGGAACTCATCTCCTTCCAAGGTCTCCCAGAAGGAAGAGCAAGTTTCTCTCCACCAGCCACACTTTTTTCGGGTGATCCTCAACTTCCCACATCCCACAGATCTCTTAGGGTAAAGGAAAGCTCAGGTTTTCTCTCCTAATTTCCCCAGAGTTTGTTCAGGGCCAGGCAGTCTCTAGCTGAGATGTGGCAGGTGTGGACTGGAGTACACCTGGAGCTACCAAACCCCAGATCCAACCCAGACCAGCCCTGTGGGACCCCAGGGAAGCTCCAGCTGTGCCCCCACAGCTGCCAAACCCCCACGTTTGGCAGAAAGGGCTCCCCAGAGGCTCTGTGCTCCCATCCATTGTCCAAGGGAGCCCCACCAGGGCACTCTGCTGGTGCCAGAGCCTCCCTGCCCTGAAACCAAATAATCCGGGATGAATCACCAGGTTTATCTGGAGCTTTGGGAGCTCCGGGCCAGGCCTAAGCCACGGCCCTGATAAAGCAATAAAACCCCAGTGAAAGCAAACAGAGCTCCCCAGATCTCAGAGTGTGCCCAAACATGGTGTTCCCTGCTGGGAAAGGGAGTGGACAATGAACCCAGGAACAGCAGGGCACGAGGATTGTGTGGGGGCCCCTCTGTGTCCCTGGGGCAATTTCCACTCATCCTGTCCCAAATCCACCTTCCTGGCAGGGTCACCCTGCTCCCAACACTCCCCCTGCCCCTAGCAGAACTGAAATCCTTCAGTGGCAGTGCAGCCACACTGGAATGGCTCTTAAGACCATGGAATTGTGGAGGTTGGAAAAGATCTCTGAACTCTCCAAGTTCAAGGTGTTGTGTGACACCCAGACCCCTGAAACATCCTTAACACCACAGAATGGCCCGAGTTGGAAGGGACCCACAAGGACCATCATGGCTGGGCACATGACAGCCCTAAAAACCCCACTAACCCTAAATCCAGCACCTGAGAGCCTTGTCCAAAGGTTCCTGGAGCTCTGGCAGCCTTGGGGCTGTGACCATTCCCTCAGGAGCCCTGTTCAGTGCCCAACACCCTCTGGGAGAAGAAGCTTTTCCCAACATCCAGCCTGACCCTCAGCAGACACAGCTCCAGCCCTCCCTCAGATGCTGGCCCTGGTCCCCAGAGAGATCAGTGCCACATCCCAGCTCCAAGGCAAGGACAGCAGAGGGGCAGCTCCTCACCTGGGCCTTGGCATTCTCGATCTCCCCCTGGATCCTCTGGATGGACCTGTTGATCTCCGTGATCTCATTCTTGGTGTTCCTCAGGTCGTCCCCGTGTTTCCCGGCTGTCACCTGCAGCGCCTCATACTGGGACAGAGAGAGATGGGGTGAGGAGGGAAGGAATGAGAGGGACAGAGCCCCCCTGCTCATGGCACAGGTACAGGTGCTGGCAGAGCTGGAGCTCATGGGATTTTGGAATGGTTTGGCTTGGAAGGGACATTAAAGCCCATGGACAGGGACACCTCCCACTGTTCCAGGGCACTCCAAACCCCATCCTTAGACACTGCCAGGGATGGGGCAGCAACAGCTCCCTGGGAAATCCATTCCAGGGCCTCCCCACCCTCACAGGGAGGAATTCCTGCCCAAAATCCCATCCACCCCTGCCCTTTAGCAAAGGGAATCCACCCCTCTGTCCTGTCTCTCCACCCTCTGCCCCAGCCCCTCTTGTGTCTCATCACTGCAGGCCCTCTCCAGCTGTGCTGGAGCCCCCAAGGCTGTGGCAGGGCTCTGACCCACCTTGCTCTGGTACCAGGACTCGGCCTCGGCGCGGCTGCGGTTGGCGATGTCCTCGTACTGCGCCCGCACCTCGGCGATGATGCTGTCCAGGTCCAGGCTGCGGCTGTTGTCCATGGACAGCACCACCGACGTGTCCGAGATCTGAGCCTGCAGCTCCTGCAGCTCCTGCAGCAAAACCCAGCCCAGGAATCAGAGAGGGCTCAGGGCCCCTCTGGAGGAAGCCAATTAGAGGATCCAAGGAGAGGAGGGAAAGGGAGGCAGGTAAGAATTCCATCAGGATCATTAATTAGGAAGGAACCAACCCTGCAAAGCACAGAGCAACAACCAACAGAGCAGAGCTGGAGCTGCTTATCCCTGCTTTGGAGGGATAAACCGAGCTGGTTGCAGAACCTGGAGGGGCCAAACTCCAGCACCTCTCCCAAGGCAATCCCTGAGCTTGCAAACAATGGGGAGGAGGAAGGGCCTGGAACCAGCACCTTTCTTCATTCCTGTCACACAGCACCAAATCCCTACAAACCACTCGTTTTCCTTGTCTGCATACAAACAGCATCCCAAATACAATGTCTGTCCTGTTATGTCTGCAATCCATCCATCCATCCATCCATCCATCCATCCATCCATCCATCCATCCATCCATCCATCCCAGACAGGGAGAAATCCCTGTGACAATCCACAGGAGTTCAGAGGAATCACTTCACATGCAGCCCTAGTTTTGCTTATGGGAGGGAAGGCTCCATGAATCCATCGCCTTCCCCATGTCCATTTTCCCAGCCAGCACTCCCTGTTCTCCCCCTCTGAAGCAGCACAAGAGCCCTCACCGCCTCGTGGAAAGCCCTCAGGAAGTTGATCTCATCTGTCAGAGCATCCACCTTGGCCTCCAGCTCCACTTTGTTCATGTAGGCAGCATCCACATCCTGGAGAAACAGGGAATAACCCACTGAGATTGTGGAGCTTTGATGTCTGAGCCCACCCAGCCTCTGGGTGGCTTCCAAAGGAGAGATCCCCAAACCAGCTCCAGGTGTCCCAGTGCCACCCCAGGGCCTACAAATCATCCTCCAGAGCATTAAATTCTGCTGGAGTGCAGATCCTGAGAGCCCTGGGGATCCTCTGGATCCCTGTTTGCAAGTTCAGCCTCAGGTTGGACACAGAGACCTCAGAGACCTCAGGAAAGATCCCAAAGAAAGATCTGGCATTATCTCTGATATCCCTGGGACCCAACACCTCTTCACCTCCACTGAGCTGCCTTTGGGTGGAATTCTGCCCCTCAGAGCTTCAGCAGAGCTGGAGTAAACTGTGAGTAGGGCAAAGAGTAAACTGCCAGTTGGGGCAAGGGGTGGGGAGGGTGTCCAAAGTGGAGTGTCCAAAGCTGGACAGGGCTTGGAGCACCCTGGGCCCCTGGAAGGTGTCCCTGCCATGCCAGGGGTGGGACTGGGATGGATTTTAAGGTCCCTTCCCACCCCCCCCTGTGAGGATTGCCTGCCCCACAATGAAATTCACCTTCTTGAGCACCACAAACTCATTCTCAGCTGCCGTGCGCTTGTTGATCTCATCCTCATACCTGCCAAAAAAAAAAAAAAAAAAAAAAAAAAAAGGGATTTCTGTGAAGTTAGAACCTGGACAAAAGGAAAAACATCGCAGCAAAAGTCTATCCCAGTTCTCTTCTCTATCCCTCCATTTGCTGGGAGCCAGCCCAGCACGTCCCCAGGGCTGGTGCCCCAGCTCTGGGTGAGCTGCTCCACACCTGCATCCTCACCTGGAAATCACCCCCTCCCTGCTCTCCCATAACCCCCAAAATTCCCTGTGCTTCAGAAGATTCCTGCTCCTCCTTTGGGGAGGGCCCAGGCTGTGCACCCACTTGGTCACCAACCCTTCAGGGAGCAAATTCAAAGCAAGAGAGACACAAACAGATCCCACAAACTCCTCTGGGCTGATCCCAGCACCTGCTGGAGCTGCTCCCACTCTGCACTTCCCTATTCCAGACTGTTGGGAACATTTTGCAGGTGTTGAACACATGGCACTGTCCCGAGGAGAGCCAAAGGTAATTAATTACCCTCATTCTCCTCCAAAGCCTCACTGAATTCCAGTCTTGGTGACTCCTCTTCATTAGTGTTCACCCTCAGATGAGGGGCTCACCTGAAAATCCCCAGGGGTTCACCTAAAGTTCTCCAGCAGATAAAAATCCCTCTCCATGGATTTTACAGGACCACCACTAATTTGCAAACCTGGGTCTTGGAGCCCACCTGGACCTGTCTGTGCACTCCCCACCTGCCCAAACACCCAGCCCCAACCTGCTCTGGGGGTCTGGGAATGCTGGAAGCCATCCAAGGGACAGAGCAGGTAGCACTTTGGCTGTTTGGGAATTGCTGTTGCCAGGTTAAGAATGTTTATTTACACGGCCAGAGCTGGAATTTGCCTTCCAAAGCAGGAGCTGCTTCACCTTCCCAGCCTCCCTGCCTCTCCCTCCAGCTCCCAGCTGGAATCCTGCCCATCCACACTGGGATCAATGGACGTTGCCCTTTGGAGGTCAGTGAGCTGCCTGTGCTATTCCAGAGGGAAAAATCCCAGGAAATGACGCAGAGGCGCCACCTCCCCACACAAGGGATCAGCAGAGAGAGGTAAAAACGTGGAATTCTTCCAGAATGGATCATCACATTCCTCATTTCCTGGGGGCAGCTCCACTGAGCTGGTCAGTGAACGGGTAAAGCATGGAATCTGGGAATCATTTGGGTTTGTAGGGACCATAAAGCCCATCCCATTCCCACCCCTGCCATGGCAGGGACACCTTCTGCTATCCCAGGTCACTCCAAGCCCCCTCCAACCTGGCCTTGGGCACTTCCAGGGATCCAGGGCAGCCGCAGCTTCTCTGGGAAATCCACTCCAGGGCTTCCCACACCCTCCTAAATCATCCAGTATTGTCCCAACGTCCCTCTGGAAGCCCAGGACACCCTGACCCCTTGGAACTGCCCCCCATGGGCAGCATGATCCCAGCTGGCTCCACACCCTCTGCCACTGCAATTCCTCAGGGTCTCATCCCTGGAGCTTTTCCTCCCCTAAATATCACCTGGGAATTCCTGGGGAAGACAGACCTACAGAAGAGAGGCCACAGGCACCCCCAAAGCACGTCATGGTTTAGGATTTCCATCTATAAATAAGATTTTCTCCATATAAATGGGGAGCAGCAGGTTCTGCATTCTAGTTATTGCATCCTCACTCCCTCAGCTCCTAATTCCTGCTTCCCTTCTGTTAGCACTTGGAGGATTTGGCTTTCCATGGATCTGTAGGCTAAAGGAATAAATCCATGAGTCCCTGGACTGAATCCATGGGAAATGTAACTAAATTTGGGGATTTAATCCCTCTGGCTGCAAAGCAGCTCCTTGCAGAGATTCCAAGGCTGACTGTGGATGAAATAATGCAAGTGAAATAAGAGGGCAGGGCTGGGGGAAGCATCATTCCCAAGGAGCTCTTTGGGAATCTCGGTGTTGACTCTCCGAAACACACCCTGGGGATTATCAGCTCTGTTTGTTTGCAGTTCCTGCCTGATCCAGTTTGCCAGCTCCATCCTATTCTTCCCTTCTCAGAGGCATTTCCAGGTTGGGCTGGGCCTGGGACAAAGGCCACCTTTCTTCTGGGGCTCCTCCCAGGTGACACTGAAAAGCCACTGAAGAATGGCAGGGCAGGTGCATTCCCTGTGCAGGGCAGGAGCCAGCAGCTCCTGGGGAGCTTTGGGGCTCCAGCCACACCAAAGAGCCACTCCTGACCCTGGGGAAGCCCCAAAGCACCACCTCCAACCCCAGGGAGGCCCCAGAACATCACCTCCAACCCTAAGCCAGCCCCAAAACGCCACTTCCAGTCCTGCAAAGCCAAGAGGATGAAGGCCCATGCAGGAAGGAGATGCCAGAAACACAGCAAGAAGAATCCAGGCAGCTTCCCTGCCTGAACACCTCATTCCTGGCCAGAAACACCTCCCTCCCTGGCAGGGAAGCTGGGGACATTCATACCCAGCCAGCAGCTCCACTGGGGGACACTGGCACTCCCCGCCCTGTCAGGGGGACACTGGGGACACTGGCACTCCCCGCCCTGTCAGGGGGACACTGGCACTGGGGACACTGGCACTGGGGACACTGGCACTTTACTTGGTCTTGAAGTCCTCCACGAGGTCCTGCATGTTCTTGAGCTCCCCCTCGAGGCGCCCCTTGTCCGCCAGGAGCGCGTCCAGCTGCCGCCGCAGGTTCCCGATGTACGTCTCGAACATGGGAGCGATGTTGCTCCGCGTTGTTTTCTGCTCCTGGAGGAGGCTCCACTTGGTCTCCAGCATCTTGTTCTGCTGCTCCAGGAAGCGCACCTGGGAGGGAGGGCAGGGGTCATTTGGGATGGTGGGACAGAGGGGGAGCGGCCACCACAGGGAATGGAAGGACTGGGCTGCAGGTGGGAATCTTGTCCCAGGAATTTGGGTGTGCATGGGAAGCACCAGAGGAGGGCCATGGGAACCACGCTGAAGAGGCTGGCTGCTCTGGGCCTGCTCTGTGACTCTGAGGCTTTGCATGAATTAAAGAAAAGCAGATTCTGCTGGGCTGACACTTGACAGAAACTTGCCCCAGACCTCAAACCCTCAAATTGCTCCAGCTCCAGGACTGGATTCCTCACATTTCGGGGATGCCAGAGCAGGATTTACACAAGGTCAGTTAATGCAAGGGAGCCAAATTGGGCAGGGCAGCATAAACACCCAGGGCAGGCCCTGGTTCCAGCTGATGCCCTGGGACAGGCCCTGGTTCCAGCTGTTCTCCTGGGACAGGCTCTGGTTCCAGCTGTTCTCCTGGGACAGGCTCTGGTTCCAGCTGTTCTCCTGGGACAGGCTCTGGTTCCAGCTGCTGCCCTGGGACAGCTCCCTCCAGGAACCTCTCCCTCCCCAGATTTGGTGCTGGGGTGGGGGTGCAAAGCCTGCACCCACATTTGGGCAATCCCAGGTAAAGCAGGGCTGCAAAGGCAGCCCGAGCAAGGCGAATACCTGCTCTGGTGGCAATGCCAGCAGGGTTTCAATACATCCAATAAGAGGAACCTTTGACTGCAGTGGGCAAATCCCACCACGCTCCCCAGGACTGATCCTCAGCCCGCTCACGATTAAACCAATTTTGGGTTCCAGCTGCCATCCAGCACCCCCAGAGCTCCGAGCCAAGCCCAAGCCCTCACCTTGTCAATGAAGGAGGCGAATTTATTGTTGAGGGTCTTGATCTGCTCCTTCTCCTCCTTGCGGACCCTCTGGATGCTGGGGTCGATCTCCAGGTTGAGGGGCGTCAGGAGGCTCTGGTTGACAGTGACCTCCTGGATGCCGGCGGGGCCGAAGCCCCCCGCCCCATAGCCGTATCCCGAGCGCCCGCCGAAGGCGCTGCCCCCGGCCAGGCTGATCCGCTTGCCGGCCGAGCCCAGGCTGTAGAGGCTGGCGCTGCCGAAGCCGCCGGCGCGGCCGAGCCCGGAGCTGCGGGACGAGGAGACGGAGCTGACCCGCACCTGGCCGAGCGCCGGCCCCGCGGCCGAGCGGGAGCTGAAGGTCACCGAGCGGGACATGGAGCTGCGGGGATCGCTCTGCGGAGCTGGGGGAGCCTGTGCTGCAGCCCGGGGCAGTGCCGGCTCTGCCGCTGCCTCCCCTTTTATCCGCTACACGGGCTGGGCTTGGCCCAAGGGCACAGCGGGGATCGTTTTACGGCTCGGGCTGGGTGTGCCTGGCTGCATTCCCACCCTCCGGCGGCGGGGAAGGGGCAGGACACACCTGGAGGGGACGGGACACACTCGGAATGGAAGGGACACGCCTGGAGGGGAAGGGACACGCCTGGCCCGTGTCCCCGCTCCTCTCTCCGGCACCTGCGGGGCGAGCCCCGAGCTCTGCTCCCCGATTCCTGGAGGGGACGGGACACACCTGGAAGGGACGGGATACACCTGGAAGGGAAGGGATACACCTGGAGGGGACGGGACACACCTGGAAGGGAAGGGATACACCTGGAGGGGAAGGGACACACCTGGAGGGGACGGGACACACCTAGCCCGTGTCCCCGCTCTGCTCGCCGCCACCTGCGGGGCGAGCCCCGGGCTCTGCTCCCCGGTTCCCGCGATCCCGCGGGTGTTGCAGTGAGCGGGGGGCACACAGGGAGGGAATGCACTCGGGTTTGGAAGTGCTGCAGGCGGGTTCTCCCCCGGGCACGGCCCAAAGCTGATAAAGGGCCCCGGCGCCAGGTCCTGCCTGTTTAATATAAACCAGGGCACTGTCCGGGCCCTGCCAGCGGCACCCAGAGCCTCCCCCGGGGGGAAATGTTTGCACTTCCCTCTCCTGCTAATCCCTCAAATAAATCCTTAAACTGACACGGGTTAGGAGAGTTGAATCCCACTCAACATTTAGTCCACACTCAAAAGTAGACAGGATTAAAATCCTGGCTCAACGTTCTGGGTGCCTGCTTGAATTTTGGGGTTCTATGAAGAAAAAGCAGAGAAAAGATGGAGTTTCAGGATTTTCACCATTTCCAAATAGTCCCAGAGAGCTTCAGCCCCTCACTATCAGGTTGTAAATTCCCCAGGAGATTTCAAAGTCTGGCCTGAAAGTGTCACCCTTCAGCTTTTCTGTCCCCAGGGAGATAAGGCAGGCTGCAAACTCAGCCTGCTGAAAATCCAGCCCTCCTGCTCTGGGGGGAGAGGAGAAGCCTGGCTGCTGCAGGGAGAGGGGGAATTCAATCCAGGGGCAGAGAGATGGGGCAGGATTCCTGCCAGCCCTGCACCTGGCTCGGCTCCCACCATCACAGGCTGGACTCGATGATCTTAGAGGTCCTTTCCAGCCTAATTGATTCTGGGATAACGAAAATAATGCGCTGAGTGTAAACCAAGTGTGACAGACATGGGCTGCAGCTCCCCTGGGGCTGGACAGGGATCTCTCCCTGCATCCCCAGCTGGGAACACGGCAGTGTCCAGCCTCTCACAGCCAGGCTGCTCCTGGGACAGCGCTGGGACAGCCAGGAAACAGGGATGGCAGCTGAGTGTGGGATTGAAACACCTCCCACCCGGCCCTGGCTGTGAGCAGGCTGGGTTCCAGCCTGGATCAGCACACAGGGACTTTTGCACAACATGAGAGGCACAGGAGGAGCAGTGCAGGAGGTGAATCCATCCAGGCAGGTGAATTCCAATTTGCCACAAAGGCAAAGGTGCTCCCAGCAGCCTCCAGGAATCCAGTTTGGCACTGGGGACTGGACTGCACCCTGGATTTGGGTGAGGGTGAGCGTGTCTTCATCCCAAATCCAACTTCCCTGCACCACGAGCAATCCAGGTGAGATCAGAAACCTCCCCCCTGCCTGCTGTTCCCAGTTTTTCTCCCTCCCCCCTCACCAGGTGGATATTCCCCGTTTGAGCCCAGGCTGGGGCCAGCTGGGGCAGGGCAGGACGTGGCCACCAGAGGTGTCCAGGGTTTGTTGTGTTGTTGTTCCATGGCAACCACAAACCACTCCGACCGGTAAAATTCCTCCCAGCCCTGGTGAGTGACCCCAGGGGCTGGGGTTTGGTGACACCGAGCTCACTTTTGACTTTTTGGGGAAGTGATTTCCCTGCCTGCCATGCTGGGAGTCACATCCCCTCAGCCCTGCACACCTAGGACTGGCTCTGACGCTCCCAGAGCAGCCAAACCCCCACTAATGACCAATTCCTCCATGAATCCTTGGGAAAACAAGCCAGGCTTGCAATTCTAGCTGGAAAGTGCCCAAAAAGATATTTAGCAAAATCAAATATTGTCATTGAAGTGGAAAACCTTTGCAGGTGAGTGAAATTATGTGTTGGGAATGTGTCCTTGTGGGGTTTCCACACTCCCTGTGTTATCCCAGGGGATCCCTCCCTCGGCCTGCCTGGATTTCCGTGTTTGGATTGAAGCTTTTGGGAGCAGCCACAGGTTCTGTTTGCACAGCCCTGCTGGTGGCTCCTGATCCAAGGGGCTCTGGCCCTGGATCCCACATCTCTTGTCCCACCAGCTTGCAGGGTGTGCACGGGCTCGTGGCTGGGGAATGGAGGCTGGGATCAGTCTGGGGGGTGGAAACCTCCTGGATGGGGCTCTCGGGGCTGTCAGAATCCCAGGATCACTGAGGCTGGAAATGTCCTCCCAGATCATGGAGCCCAAGCTGTGACCAATCCCCACCACAGCCCTGAGTGCCACATTCCTTGGATACCTCCAGGGATGGGGACTCCACCACTGGAGTGCCTGACCATCCTTTCCACGGAAAAATTCCTCTTCATGTCCAGGGAAATTCTCCTAACATCAAATGGCACTGCTCAAATTCCTGCTAAACCCACCCAAAATCAGCCCTTTTCCAAGATCCTGAAGATCTCCCCATGCTGCCAACCCAGATCCCCCTTCCAGGATCAAAGCAGCCGCATTAATCAAAATGTCCAGCTCATCATAATGAGTGGACACTGCTCAGAGGGCCCTTGTTCTCCTGGCTCCCAGAGGCAGGTGTTGGATGTCACCAGGCAGGAGTGGCCTCGATGGCCCTCAGGATCCAGCTCAGGACATTCTCAGCCGGAGGCGCCGTCTGATGCCCGGATTATTGGGGTGAGGTGGCCGTTTATCAGGATTTTATGGGTTCCAGGCCCATTTCCTGTGTCGCCAGCCATAAAGCCAAGGGGATGACGCAGCTCCAGCCCCGAGCTCGGTGACAGGGAGTGCCCTTTCCAGCCTGGCAACAGCTGCTGATCCGCAGGGATCTTCTGTTCCAAAGGTTGGTGCCTCCCTCCCTCCAGCACTCTGTGTCCCATTGGACATCCTTTAATTGGTGCCTGGTTTTGTTTTCTGCCCCTGCAACCATTCCTGTGAGCCTGGTGGGATCCCCCCACTGATGGGAATCATGGAATGGTTTGGGTTGGAAGGGACCTTAGGGTCTGTCCAGTGCAATCCCCTGGCAGGGACAGTGACAGGGACACTTTCCACCATCCCAGTCCCACCCTCTGAGCCCCATCCCACATCAGCTGAAGGGGCTGAAATCCTCCCATGCCATGAGGTGGCTTTTCTGAGGAGTGAATTCCCTGCCATGGACTCTCCCTGCTCCAGTGCCTTTGGCAGAGGCCAGTGTATTGTTCAGGCTGCACCTTCACATGCACTTACACGTGGAAACTGCATTTTCCTCCCCACTTTTCCAGCCCTGCACCAGCACAGGAATCAGGGCTCTGCCAGGGGCTGCCAGGTCACCCAAACTGCTCCAGGAACTCCTCATCCAGGCATTCCTCCTGCTGAAACACAGCAAAACCCAAATATGAATTGTCACAGGGACCAGTAGGAACAGAATCATGGGATCATGGAATGGTTTGGGTGGGAAGGGTCTTTAAAGCCCATCCAGTGCCACCCCTGCCCTGGGAAACTCTTGGCTCGGCTCTTGGCCACTCCTGGAAGCTGCTGGCCATGAAATCCATCCCTGGCAAACAGCTCCTGGAGCTCAGAGTTGCCCACACTTGTCCTGTTTGCTGCAACCCAAAAGGGCTCTCAGCCAAAATCCTAAATGTTTGGATACAGCACAAACCAGTCCCCAGCAGGAACTGGGAGCAGGGACAGGACCCAGGGAATGGCTGGAGCTGTGCCAGGGAGGGTCAGGCTGGATTTGGGGAAAGGTTCCTCCCCCAGAGGTGCTGGCACTGCCCAGGCTCCCCAGGGAATGGGCACAGCCCCAAAGCTGCCAGAGCTCCAGGAGCGCTTGGACAATGCTCCAGGATTGGGATTTGGGGACTGGGGGGATTTTGGGGTCTCCTGCACGGAGTCAGGAGTTGGAATCAGTGATCCTCATGGGTCCCTTCTATCTCAGGTTTTCCCATGGTTCTGTGAACAACCTGGAGCCCCCCAGGAGCTGCTCCTGCTGGAATCTCTCCCCCCAGCCCCTTCCAGGGGCTCAGTGCAGGGATGGGGCTGCCCTTCCCCCATGCATGGAGCCCCAAATTCCCCCTGGCCTCTCTGCAGAGGAGCTTTTCCACCCCCACTGCTCTGCCCGCTGCCTCCTGGACACCCCAGGGAGCCCAGCCCAGACTGGGCTCCTTCCCAGGGATATTCCAGGGACGTGGAACATGGCCTGACACACAGGGAAGGTGTCCCAGTGTCCCAGCTATGCACTTTCCCCCTCTCCAGCTCATTGGACAAGGGCCAAAAGCTGTTTTTTCCCCTCTCCCCCAAATTACAAGAAAACCTGAAGGAATACAGATAAATATAGTTATAATTATGGATAATCATCATCACCTGGATAATTTTGACATGAAAGTTGAGAGTCCCTCCCACAGCCCAAGCCTTAAAGGAAAACAAACAAACAAAATTCAGTTCTCAGTGCTGGGGTGAAACTGCCAGCGCTGGGAATGCTGGGCTCAGTTATTCTGGAAGAGACACATCTCAGAAGATGGAAAACTCCTGTTCTCTCCTCACCAAATTCCAGCCTGGGGCCGTTCCCTCTGCTCCTGTCCCTGTCCCTGTTCTCAGAGCCCCTCCTGGCAGGGACTTGTGCAGAGCCACAAGGTCCCTCCTGGGCCTCCTTTTCCCCAGGCTGAGCCATCCCAGCTCCTTCAGGCGTCCTCCAGACCCTTCCCCAGCTCTGTTCCCATCTCTGACCTCACTCCAGCCCCTCAGGGTCTTTCCTGAAGTGACACAATCCAGGCTGATCTGCCCCAAGCACAGAACCATAAGGGAGTTCTCCTTTCTCCATCCCTGTGTCTCCAGGTAACCCTTCCTGAGGTGAGGCTGCTCCTGGACCCCCTGATGGTCCTGTGTCCCCATCACTCCCTGGCTGGACCTTCCTGTCCCTCCCTGGGTCCCACATGGCCTGAGCAGCTCCTCCCATGTCCCTGCTCCCCTCAGCTCCAACAGACAGAAACCCTGAGGTCACTCTGAGGGAACCCCAGTTTATAGGAGCTGGAATAAACCCAGGATGGCAGAGCTCAGGATTACTGCAGGTGTCTGGGCCTGAGTCCTGCCCAGGTTGGAGGGAATGGAGCAAGGAGGGAGATGATCCAGCAGAGTCATCCCAAAAAACTCTCTTTCCTCTCCTTGGGCAGAATCAATGGCACGAAGCCACTTTCCACCAGTGGATCCCATTCCCAAATCCAGGAAGGATTAAGGTCTCATCCCCCTCCCACCCCCCAAAAACACTCAGCTCCCATCAGCAGCCATCCCAATTCTGCTTGTGCAGCCCTTGGCAAAGGGAAGGTGGGCAAGGACTTGGGCTCTCAACAACTCCCACAGAGCCCAGCACCATCCTCACCCCAGGGAGGACATGGGGATGAAGCTGCTCCTCACCCTCTGCCACCAGCAGGGAATTCCAGGATCTTGGGCTAAATCAAACAGATTTGTTGCCCAGTAAATCTCCTCAGGGAGAAAAATAACATGGCAGAGGAAGTTGGAGATAAACTGTCCTGCAGGGAAGGGCATGGGAGAGGCAGGAGTAGAACCAGTGTCATGTCCCCACACACCGAGGGACACGTCACCAACACGTGGCTCCAAAAATTCCTTGGAATCTTGCAAAAACTCCATCATTTTCAGGGAAATCTCCTGCTCAGGACCAGGCAGAATTCCAGAGGGGGCAGCCCCATGTCCAGGAGGACAAGGGGTGACCCAGGGGTTTGTTCACCTCGGTTGTTTCCTATGTGCAGCCTCAGAAATTTAAGAGATCTGACTGGTCCCAATGGGAGGTTGAAGGCCCTTCCCAAAACAGCTCCAAGCTGAGAACCCAGACCCAGTTTGGGGCAGGAGAAGGAGCAGGAGACCAGAGGGGCTGGGGGAGAGGGCAGAGCCTCCACCCCGTGAGTCACTGGCTGCCCTGCAGAGATGGGAGCAGAGCAAACAAAGAACATTTTATGAGGATTTTACAGCTGCTGTAATTCCTGAGTTTTTCCTGCCTCTGGGGGGCCAATCTGGGGTTCTCCTGCAGCAACTACAGAACCAGGGAGAACTGAGCTCCCAAATCTGGGATTTTGGCTTTCCCACCTGTCACTCCAGTCAGGGATTTCATCTCAGCAGCAGGAGCTGCTCTGGGCCCAGAATGAACCCAAAGATAACAAAGTTGGAAGCTTCCAGAAGGAAGGTGCCATTCACTCCTCTGCTCTGGTGTTCTGTGGGGTGGAGACCTGGAATCAGGAAGGACAGTGGGAGCAAAGGGCAGGATTGCAGCCTTGGAGCTGCTGGAGCCCAGCCCTGGTGCGGATGGAGCAGAGGGTGGGGCCCGTCTGTCTGTCTGTCTGTCTGAGGCCCCTCCTAATCAATGCACTCAGCGCTGACAACAATAATTACAATTGTAATTGTAATGATAATTGCCTTGGACCCGCCCACACTGCTGAGGACATGGATGCCACCCTGGGAGGGGAGGGATGAGCAGGTGCATTCCATGGAGCAGGGGCCACACCTGCAGCCCTCCCCACACCCCCTGTAATGAATGGGCTGGGACAGCAGCTCCTTTTTCAAGGCTTTTATTGAAAACCAGCTCTGGTAGGGGCCTGAGGTGTCACACGCAGTGCCACTGCTCCTGGTGGATAAGCCAGAGCAGGAGGAGCTCAGCTTTGCTGTGCAGCACAGCTGGGGCTCCAACCCTTGCCAAAGTCCCTGCAATGACATTTGGTGGCTCAGGGTCTAGGGGTGTCCTGCCAGCCGAGTGCTGTTCATGTCATGGCCACAAAGGGAAAAGGCTCTGGATGGTGACTTCATCTTCTTCACTGTGTTCTCAACCTGGCAGTGCCATTTTTAGCCTTAGCTGTTACACTGGCTGGTTGTTTTTTGGGGTTTTTAGCACTGAATGCTATCCCATGAGCCCATTTTGGAGGGGGCAGTGGAGGGGGTGTGGATACAAGAGGGATGGGGGAAGGGACAAACAGCCAGGAGCATTAACAATTTACAAAGGCATAAAATATTAACAATAGACAGCCAACACAAACATCAATTATAGTCAGCTGGGTAGGCACACATCAACACAAACATCAACAACAACTGGGCAGACACCTTGTAGGGAAAAACTTGCATCTGGGAACTTTATTCCCCACGCCCACCTGCACCCCAAACCCAGCTCCAGCCTCGAGCTCCACCTGTGGCACTTCCCACAGGAGGAAAGAGGCTCAGCAGGGGAAGGAGACAGGGCAGATCAGTGCCAGGAAAAAGAACAGTTCTCCACGATGTCCAGAGCAGCTGTGGCTGCCCCATCCCTGGCAGTGCCCAAGGCCAGGCTGGATGGGGCTGGAGCAGCCTGGGATGGTGGGAGGTGTCCCTGCCATGGCAGGGGGGAGGCTGGATGGGCTTGGATGACCTTCCCACCCAAACCACTCCATAGCTCCGTGTTGAGGATGGCTCCTTCCTGCACTCCAGAGCTCCTCAAGGCAGGGAAGAGCTTCAGCCACCCAAAAACCAGGGTAAAACAACCCCTCCAAGGCAGGATGAGCTCCTGGTTGGAGTGCTCTGGGTGTGACTCAGCACCTCAGAATCTGAGCCCAGGAGTTAAAACTCAGGATGACTCAGCCCTGGTCTCTGACTTTACAGGGATTACAGGGTGGCCCTGGCACACGTCACACACGTGGGGACAGCCACAGCCTAGAGCCACCCCAGGGCTGGGAGCAGCAGAGCAGGAGGGGAGTCCTGCCTCAGGCCTGAGCCCCCAAACCCACCCAGGGCCCTGCCCCGGTGCCAGATTCCCCCCAGGTGCATCAGGGTGGGCGGCAGCTCCAGGAACCCACAGCCCCCAGAGTGCCCCTCTGCAGGAATTGCAGCCCTGGGGCTTGGCCCCTCTCCACCCTGCACAGCACTGGAGACTTGGGAAATGTCTCCATGGAAAAGGCTGCCCAGCCCTGTGGTCCCCAGTGTGTTCACAAAGAGAGTGGCTGTGGCACCTGAGGACACGAGTCTGAGGGCACTGGGTCCAAGGCTGGTCTTGGAGGTCATTCCAACCACAACCATTCCATGATGTAGAAGCAGGACAAAGCACCCCAGGGATGCTGTGCTGAGTTCTGGCCATGGCCAAACACCTGCTTGGCATGACCAGAAAGGTTCTGGCAGCACAGGGGGAAAAGTGGGAGATGGGTTCAATTCCCCTAAGAGACCAGGAAAAATGGTAAAAACCCAGACCTTTTTCCTGGTGATTTGGGCATGTGGCCCTGGGAACTGCAGGCACAAAGTCCTGGTTCTCCAGCTGAGGAGCTGTCACCTGAGCCCACAGGAAATTATCCTCCAGTTTGTCCCCACACAGTCCTGCCTCCAGCAGGGGCACCATCCCCTCTCCCACCCCCACCATCCTCTGCTCCCAGCTTGTGCAGGAGCCCAAACCCTCACAGGAATAAAACAAACCCAAAGATATCCCATCCCTAAAGTTCTGCTGCTACACAGATTTTGGGAGAAGCCACTGCAGGCTGGGATTGCTCTGACCACAGATCCCCAACTGGGGCAAAAGGATGTCCTTGCAATTCCAGATGCAAACATCCTCCTCTAACTGTCACCAGGATGTCACAGGCCCTTTTTTATCCCGAAGAAACCCTGATCCCAGCGTATTTAACACTCAGAACCTGTTGCAAAGCAGGGAGCTGGCTCCTAAACCTCTCACAGCTCCAGAGAGCCAGCAGCAGCTCCTTCTTTGTGCTCCAGAGCCTGGGAGTGACACTCAGAGCAAACAAAAGCCTCATTAAAGTGACACAAGAGCCCGTCTGAAGGGAATTAAGTCATTTGCTCCGGTGGGGATTGGGAAACACCAAGCTGTAAATCCTCCCTGTGCTCTCGTTCCTGCTCTTTTTATTAGCGGGCTGTTGGGAAAGGAGGAGCTGTTTGCCAAATAACAGGACTGGTTGTTGGACAGGCACTGGGAACCTGCAGGCTCAGCCCAGAGTGGAGATGATGGACAACAGAGAGAGCTGAGATTGATGGGATGGTTTGGGGTGGAAGGGACATTAAACCCATCCAGTGCCATGGCAGGGACACCTCCCACTGTCCCAGCTGCTCCCAGCCCAGTGTCCAGCCTGGCCTGGGACACTGCCAGGGAAGGGGCAGCCACAGCTTCCCTGGGAAGACCATTCCTGGGCTTTGGGGCCATTTTAGGTGAGGAAAGAGGGTTTGGAGATGAAGCAGAGCCCGCTCAGCACCCCCAGCGCGGGCAGCAGGGGAGGGGGCTCTGCTCAGGTGAGGCCCCACCTGCAGGGGTGGCACTGGGGGGGCTGTGATGTCCCTCCCCGCTCGGAGCAGGGCTCGATCCCACCAGGAGCTGGGGCACAGCCAGGACCACCCGGCCCCTTTGCCCGGCGGGCAGGAACGGTGACATCACCCCTGGCTTTAGTCCTGCTTCGGGTGTTTTTTTCAATACCTGAAGTTTCCTGGAAGCTCCGTGAGCCAAAGCCCAGCTGAGAGGGGAAGGTCTGCGGGAGTGGAGCTGCCGTGGGCACGTCCCACCGGCCGGCCCAGCCCCGCGGGACATTCCTGCGCTCTGACGCCGGCTGGGGGCTGAGTTTCACCCAGAAATCACCAAGAGCCTCATTTGGGATTCCAGAAGAAAGCAGGGAAGAGATGTGGATGGTTCTAGGCAGGCACAGAAAGCAAGGGAAGGAGGAGGTGGGAGTGGGAATGGGACACGGGAAGGGAGGAGTTGGGATAAGCGAGGGTAAGAGAAGGAATGATGAGGTGGGAGAGGAGCAGGGATGGAAAGGAGCCCGGGAAGGGGCAGAGCTCCCCCCTGCCGCCCCCAAACCAGGGAGCACAAACCGGGGAGGAAGGGCTGCAGTGTCCCCCCGTGCCCACCTGGGGCCAGGCAGTGTCCCTGGAGGGCCACGGACCCCCCTCAGCCCCCTGTCCCACCCTGGCATGGCCTGGGCACGTCCCCAGCCCGGCCCCTTCCCTTCTCTCCCCAGAGGGACCTGCGGACAGGGAGCAGAGCAGAGCTGAAGGAAGGGCACCTCAAACCCCCCAACCCAAACTGGGCAGTGCCCAGTCCAGAACTGGAACCTCCAAGCCCAGCCCAGCCCCCGGTGGAGCAGGAAATGCCTGCCCCACCCAGCCCGGGGCCAGCGGCCAAACTGAACAAAACAAACCAAACCAAACCACACATTTCACAAAATAAATCCTCTGGTGCTTCTGTTTCTTTAAACCTGAGCTGACCTCGGGGGAGCTACGGCAGGAGAACAGGAGCTGCTCTGCCCTGTCCCATCCATGGCCACAGCCCCGGCCATTCCTGTCCCACTCTGGCCATTCCTGTCCCACTCTGGCCACTCCCTGTTCCACAGCTCTGGCCATTGCCTGTCCCACTCTGGCCATTCCCTGTCCCACAGCTCTGGCCACTCCCTCT
Source organism: Muscicapa striata striata (assembly GCA_030060385.1). Classification (NCBI taxonomy): domain Eukaryota; kingdom Metazoa; phylum Chordata; class Aves; order Passeriformes; family Muscicapidae; genus Muscicapa; species Muscicapa striata. The sequence goes on along the minus strand of JAREIS010000507.1, from coordinate 31,791 downwards.
GACCCGGCTCCCATCATAGGGGCAATTCCCATCCCAGCTCCATTACCTGGCTCCTGCTCACTCTGTCATTCCCTCCAGAGCTCTGTCAGTTCTGCTCTGCCTCCTCACTCAGATCCCTTGGGGCTCATTCCCACTTTATTCCTCATTAATGAACAGCAAGTACTTGGGGAGCCTTGATAAATTATTCCACTCTGCTGGCATATATTGAGGCAGCAACGCTGGAAGGGGCGTTCCAGGTGCTGGCAATAACCCCCAGTGTCCAGGGAAGGGTCACAGATTTCCCAGGTCTATCCAAGGGGTTGAAGCACCTTTGAGGCTCCCTGGGATGGTTTAAATCTCCCCGGGATGGTTTAAATCTCCCCATGCCCAGCCCTGAGCTTCAGCCCCCCAGAAAACCCCCCACAGACACATCCTGAGATCACCCCACATCCAACCACACCAGGCTGTGAGTACACAGGGAATGGCAGAGGGAGGACACAGCAGTTCAAGAGCCTTGATCCCCTTCTCCACCTTATCCCCACCTTCCTTTGTCCCTGTCCCTTCCCAGCAGGATTTCTGTGCAGCCAGGAAGGCTGAGGGCTCTGTTTTGGGGACCAGCCCATCCTCACCTTCCCTCACCTCCCTTGGCAGGGAAATTCCAGTGTGGAGCAGAACCAGAGCAGCAAAGCAGCAGCTTTCCCACAGAATGGAAATTGGGATGAGCAGAGGAGACCACCCCTTCCCAAGGATGCCACAAAACAAGGCACAGATGGGAGCTCTTCTTCCCAAGCCTCACAGGAGAAATGGAGCCCAAGCAGGAAACCACATCCAGGGAGGTTGTACCAAACAGGGATTGAGAGTGGGACACCAGAACTCATTGAAATTCAGAGGGGTTTTGGTATCTCCAGCTTTTATTGGGCTTTTGGGGAATGGGGCAGTGAAAGCTGGACTTTGGCACCTGAGATCCACCCAAGGGTCCAGAGGTCTTGGGGGTCTCTGGTGCTGCGGAGCAGATGAATGAATAACCTCAGCACCCTTGGACCCCACTCCCAGGGGTCTCAAAGCCAGGCCTATCCTCCTTAAACCAGACCTATCTTCCCTAAAGCCAGACCTACCATATCTAAAAACAGATTTATCCTCCCTACACCCAGACCTATCCTCTCTAAAACACCCGAGCACCAGACCCTTCCATGCTGTGCCCGTGTGGTGACAGAGCAGGAGCAGCTCCAGCCACACCGAGCTTGGGGTGTGTTTCCCAACTCCTCCCTTAACCAATTCAGACTTTTTATGGTTTTAAACCCTCCTGTATTTAAAAAAAAAAAAAAAAAAAAAAAGAAAGAAAGAAAGAATCACTGTTCCTTCCTACAAATTTGGGCTGGAAAGCAGCCAGGGGCTGATGCCGGCTCCCTGTGCCAAGTCCCTGTGCAGAGCTGTGCCTGGAGCGCTCCTTCCCAAGCCCAGCACCTCCAATTCCTTTCCTCACCTTTTAAGGATGAGGGAAGCAGCTGCTGGGGCCTGGAATTACCTGGGAGGATTTGCTGTGAGGGCCTGAGTCCTCCTCACATAAACAAGCTCCTGAAGAAAGGAGAGGACAGAGGAGGGAATAAGAAAAAAAAAAAAAAAAAAAAAAAAAGCCAACAGGTTGATCTGGATTTCCATCAAGGGTTCCACCCTCCTCCGTTTAATGAACATCGCAGAACAGGTGCTTGGAATTCATTAGCAGCCCACGAGCCCAGGCGAGGAATCGCACCGGCCCGGCTGCGCTGCCGGCCCTGGCTCGGAGGCAGCAGCAGCCAAAAACAAAATCCTGCAGCGCTGCCGTGCCTGCCCCGAGCCGCAGCCGGGCATGACCAACCCCAGCGGTGCCTTCTCCGGCGGCTCGCTGTGCAGCGGGAGCAGCGGGAGGCGGCGGTGGCGAGCCCGAGCCCCAGCCCGGCGGCGGAGCGCCGCAGCCCCGACGGCGGGGCCAGCGACGGGCCGGGCTCGGGGGCCAGCGACGGGCCGGGCTCGCTGCGCTCCCTGCGCTGCTCGCCCTTCTCCATGGACGGGAGGATCCCGGCCCCCGTGCGCCTGGACATCGACACCGAGTTCCAGGCTGTGCGGCAGCAGGAGAAGGAGGACATCAAAGTGCTCAACAACCAGTTCGTGACCCTGATCGAGAAGGTAGGGCCAGCTGCGGGGCTGGGGAGGGGGCACGGACAGTGCCCGGGGCGGGGAGGGGGCACGGACAGTGCCCGGGCTGGGGACCCGCCGGGATGCAGCCACCCCCGGCCAGGCTGGCAACAGGCGGCTAATTACCCAATTAGTTATTCCTGCCGAGCTGACGAGGCTCGGGAGCGTGCCGGGGGCTGTGCCTGTCACCCCGGGGAGATGCTGGGGACCCCCCCGCACCGCGGGCAGCAGGGGCCTGCACAGGAGCTACCAGGGACAGCACGGAGGCCACAAACAGCCACGGGCAGTGACGCTGACAATGGTGGAAGCTCCAATTCCGACTGCTGAGGAGAGCTGGAAACTCATCCCTGGAAACTGATCCATCTCCACCTCGGGGACCCCCCACCCAACGCTCCGAGCTCCTGAGGAGAGGGGCCAAGGAGGCGCTGCTTTCAGCTCTGCAGAGCCGGCAGCAGCAGGAGTTTCTCCAAGGAAAACAACTGCCAGAGCAGGCAGGTTCCTGCAGAGCCCTGCGCCGTAAACAGATGTAATCTGCGGGATTGCTTCATGCAGCTCTCCCTGCCAGCCTCCAGCAGCCGGGCTTGATTCATTTTAACTCTCCGAGGCCCTGGATTCACACGGGCAAGGACAGGCCATGGGAGCATCTCCAGTGGAGCGCCCCAAGGGGACAGTTGTGACAGTCCCAGCTGCAGTGCCAGGCTGGCTCTCACGGACGGGCACGGCCTCCTCCTGCCACCCGTCCAAGATGATGGCATTGGGAATTTGGGAAACACCCACATGGTGGATGGAGAGTGGAATTTGGCCTGTCCAGGTGGACAGGTCGGGGTTTGCTGGGCCCTCAGAGCAGGGATGGGAGGCGGGAAAGGGGCAAAGCCCCTGAGCCAGGCCTGAGAGCAGGGAGGGAAGGAGTGAGAGCTCCAGATTCCCCAACAAACCCAGCCCAGCGACCTCCTGATCCCTGTGGATCCTGGGACAGGGACAGCCCCCGGGCCGGGGGCTCGGGGACAGGGACAGGGACACCCCCTGGGCCAAGGTCTGACTGCAGCTCCTGAGCTCCTTTGTCGGCTTCAAGAGCTGCATCAAGTGGCAGCTTCAGGCACCTGCCCCAGGCCCTCATTCCAGAGGAAGGGAAGGACACTTCCTTGTCAAAGAGAGCTCGCCTTTATAATCAGGCATTCAGATGTTCTCCATCCCCAGCAGGTGATTCCAGGGATATTTGGAGGTTGGTGCTGGTGGTTTTCCAGCTGTTGCAGATCTGCTGGCATTCATTTTCCAGACAGATGGAAAAGAAGACATGGAAGAGCCAAGCCCAGGAGCCCCTGTTTGAGGCCCTGCCTTTATCCCAAGCATCCCAGAGGGCCTGTGAGGACCAAACCTCTGTGGCCACTTCCATGTTCAGGCATGAAATTCCAGGGAATGAGGCCAAATCTGGGGGATCCCTCTGCACAGCTCCTGCTGAAAGGCTCTGCAAGGGAGGATTTCCACTGAGGGGGGACTTTGTAGGAGTCACAGAATCGTGGAATGGTTTGTGTCAGGAGGGACCTTAAAGATCATCCAGTTCCAAGATGGAACCAGTTCAGCCCAGTGATGGTTTGTGAACAGGAATGTGAGGGATGAAAGGAGCAGCTGAGGATTAGGAAGGGGGTCAGGAATTAATTAAAGGTAAAAAATGGACTTGGAACCAGAGCCAGCACAGTCCATTCTCATCCCAGGAGGGAAGAATGAGGTCTCCAGGAACATCCCAATGCTCCCATCCCCTCTGCTGCAAACTCCCAAGCACTGGAATGGTTTTGCTTTGCTTGGCTGCTCTCTCTGTTCGGACAAGAAAGGTTTGGAGAGAGATAATGCCACATCTGGGTCAGCAGCTGGAATTCTGCCTCTCCTCTGGAGCCCAGGCCAAGGCTGGAAGTCTGATGGCTCCCAGTGCCCCCAGCACAGCATCGGCCCTGAGTCACCCCAGGATGCAACACAGGAAACTTGGAGACAACCCCGGCATCTCCAGCCAAAACGTGACTGGGGTTGCTCCCAGAGGTAGCAATTAGCCAATTAATTGGGGTTGGCCAAGAGCTTTGAAGATGAGAACTGTTAAACTTGGAGCGTTACTGGTGAGATTGGGAATATTGGGAAAGAGGAGCAGGTTCCTCAAAGGCAGGCGGTGCAAGGGCAGCATTGTCGCTCAGAGCCAGCACAGGGAGCTCACCTGGAGTCTGTAATTACCTGGGATGTTCTCCAGAGCTTTGTCTGAGCTGCTCTGCAATAATTGTGATTCATTCCCTGAACCTCTCCATGCTGTAATTCCTTGCAGTCCAGAGGGTTCCCTCTCTTTGTGCTCTCTGGGGTAGATCTGCCCTTTGCTGACCCTGCACATCCCTGTGTGACCTGGGCTGGATCCACAGCCTTGGTTTCACTGTGCTGGACTCAGCACCTGGAGCTGGTGATCCTGGAGGTGTTTCCAGCAGCCCATGGTCACACGTAAAAGGGACAGAAAGACCATTCCTATTGTCAGTGACTCCTTCATTCCAATGTCACTGAGTTTATTTTGATGTCACCATGTTCTATTGAGAAATTAATTTGTGGGTAGCATGTAAAACCCCTAAAAGAAGGAGGTGTCCCTGCCCATGCCGGGGGGTGGATCTGGGTGATCTTTAAGGTCCCTTCCAACCCAAACCATTCCATGATTCCATAACCCTCCATCCTCAGGCCTAATTTTGTTGGGATTTCTCATTCTTCCCTGGAAACTGCTGATTCCAGCAGCTCCTCTGAAGGTCTCCAACATCTCCTGCCCTGCCTTGCTTTGGTTCTGGCTATTGGTGTCACTGACACCTCTCAAACCTCTCCTGTAGGTCCAGAGCTTGGAGCAGCAGAACAAGATCCTGACAACCAGGTGGAACTTCCTGAAGGACCAGGACAATTCCCACTCTGACTCGGACATCAAGGCCATCTACGAGCAGTACATGAGCAAAATGAACCAGGAGATGAAGGCGCTCAACTACGAGCAGGAAAACCTGGAGTCAGAGCTGGAGAAGGTGCTGAGCACCATGGACACCTTCAGGAGCAAGTAGGTGTCCTGTCCATTGTCATCCCTGTCCATCCCTGTGCAGTGTCCATCCAGTGTCCATCCCTGTGTGTCCAGTGTCCATCCCCATCCATTTTCCATTCAGTGTCCATCCCTGTCCAGTGTCCATCCCTGTCCAGTGTCCATCCATCCATGTCCATCCCTGTCCAGTGTCCATCCCTGTCCATCCATGTCCATCCCTGTCCAGTGTCCATCCCTGTCCATTTTCCATTCAGTGTCCATCCCTGTCCATTGTCCATCCCTGTCCAGTGTCCATCCCCATCCACACCCAGGGGATTCAGCTGGGGCAGAGGGAGCAGTGTAAGATTGATTTAACTCAGCCAGCCTGAGATTCCCAGGTAGACATTCCTGGTTTGGTGTGCACACAAATATGGATTTGAGAATTTAGGATCACAGCCTCTGGTTAATGAGGTCCAAACCCCATCCATGGTCTTGGACACTTCCAGGGATGGGGCAGCCACAGGGAAATCCATTCCAGGCCCTCATCACCCTCCCAGGGAGGAATTCCCTCATAAAGAAGGAATTTTTTATTCCATGACTGTGGGATCTCTTCCTTTCCGCCTTCACCCAAAGCATTTCTGCCAAATTCTGCTTTGACCAAAAGATCAAAATTGTGCCCCAAATGATCCTGACCAAGAATAGGGAGGCAGCCAAAGGTCGGGGGAGGTGCAGCTGCCTCTTATCTCTGGGGAGCTCCTCTTATCTCTGGGGAGCTGGAGATGTGCAGATAAGAGAGAGCAGCTGGGCCATGCTGGGTCAGGGAGCAGACAATGCCTCCCTCATTATGGGGCTCATTTGCATCCCACAGGAGAATCCCAAATGAGCTCCTTTCCCTCCCAGTGACACCCACACCTCCTCAGAGCTCTGGGGGCTCACTGGGGTTGGGGCTGTGCAGGGACTCGAGGGGCAGAAATCGTGTGAGGAAGCAGAAGGCCAGACTGGTTTGGGTGGGAAGGACCCTTCCACCATGCCAGGGTATCCCTTGGGCACTTCCAGGGATGGGGCAGCCACAGTCTGTGCTCAGATCTGCACTCAGGAGCTGCTGCAGGCATTCCCAGCTCCTGCCACTCCAGGCTTTTCCAACCTGATTGCTTAGGATGAGGGAACAGGCTGCCCGAGGGTTCTCCCCACTGGATTTCTTGTGACTTTTCTGGTGACTTGGACAGTGGGATAAGGCACAGTTGGGATGCTTCATCCCTCAAAAGTGATTCACAGGGAGAGAATTTCCAGCCTCCCTCCAGCCCCAGCCCAGGGGCATGTCTGGAGGAAATCTCTGGACAAACCAGGCAGATCCAGGAGGTTTCTTTTCCCCAGGGAATCCTAGGGGAGGAAGAGCAAAGAGTTGGATTTCCCGCTGGAGTGATGGCCTCAGCCAGGCTGTGGCATTCTGGATGGAACACAGCAGGGGCACAGGAACACCCCAAATCCTCCAGGACGGGAAATGTGCCCCCATAAAGCCCTGAGTTCATCCCGAGCCAGGGCCTGCTCCCCAAACCCGGCTGGGACTCACTGGGACACTGGCAGCTCCATGCCAGAGGGAGGGAGGGATGGAGGGAGAGGGGACAGGCACATCCAGGAGGGAACTGAGCTCTGTTGCCGGGATTTGGCTCCGTGCAGGGAGCCCGGGGCGGGCAGACGCCTCTCGGGTGCTCTGAGTGCAGGAAGGGCTGGATTTGCCCTCGTGCAGCGCCCGGGGATGAGCTGGCAGCAGATAAAGGCTGGGATGTGCCTGGAATGCTCCAGCTCAGCCCCAGCCCGGCTGAGTCATGGGCCGGGTGCGGGAGAGGGAGAGGGAGCGGGGCAGGAGCGCGTTGGGCTGGCTGGGCCGGCTCGGGAGCTGGGCTGGGACACACTGGGACAGTACTGGGACACACTGGGACCAGCTCTGCTCTCCCAAAATGGACCCAAAACGGACCCTGTGGCTTTCCTGGTCAGGTGGAGCCATTCCCTAATTCCTGCTCATATCCACTTGCCCCTGGACTGAGGCTTTGCTCCCTGGCCCTGCCCTGTCCCACCTGGATTTCAACACCTGCAGGGCTTGTTCCTCACAGGGACACTTGGAACTCTGCCCCATCCTGCTTTGGTTCCCTTCCACTCCACGGGCAGTTTCCCCTGAATTCCTTTGCCTGTGTGCCTTCACAAATCACCTGGGCTGAGTTGTGACACCAGTCCAGAATTCTCAGAATTTTCACAAGTCAAAGTTTTCTCCCTTGGGAAGACTCCAACCCTGGAAGTAAAACACCAAGGAAATGTGGGCAGAACAGAAAAGGTTTGGGGTGAAAATTGAGGAGTTTGGGCAGAGGCCAGTCACCCCTTTGTGAAGAACCTGAGGCTGCTCAGCCCCCAGATGAAATCCCAGTTAAAGCTCCCTCCTCTCTGCTCTGGGATTCCTCCTCCCAAAATTTCTCCTGCTGTTCCAGGGCAGCTGGAATGTGGCAGCTTCTCACTCCTGCCCACAATGCCTCAAGGAAGGGGGACATGTCAGGAAAAGCAGAAAGTTTGGATACTTTGGGGGCCTCAAGACAGCCCTGAGTGTCCCTGAGTGTCCCTGTGGCTGATCCCGTGCTTTGGGCACTCTGCAGGTACGAGGATGAAATTCGCCTCTGCAGCGGGATGGAATTCACCTTCATGGAGCTCAAAAAGGTCAGTGGGAAGGGAAGGAAGGGGAATTTCCAACTGGATTGGCTCTTCCCAGCCCTGCATAGTCAGGGAAGGGCCTGGAGATGATCCAGGATCAGCTGGTTTGGGATAACAAGGTGTGGAGGAGGACAGGGAGGGAATGAGTCCCAATTCCACAGGAGGGTCAGTCTGGAGTGGCTCCTGAAAATACCCTGGCAGCACCTGGGGGTTGGAGCATCCCCATCCCTGCACCCTGGGATTCCCTGTCAGAGCATCCCCATCCCTGCATCCCCATCCCTTCATCCCCATCCCTGCACCCTGGGATTTCCTGGGAATGGGTTGGGTGGGAAGGAGCTCACCCTGTTCCACCCCTCCATGGGCAGGGACCCTCCCTGTCCAGGGTGCTGCAGGCAGGGCACTCCTGGGGAGAGGGAGCACTGGGAATGGCTGCCCTAACTCCCACTGTGGGCTGATGAATCCCTCTCCACCCGTGCAGGATCTGGATGTGAGCACCCTGCACCGCACAGAGCTGGAGGTGAAGCTCAAAGGGCTCCAGGAGCTGCTGGAGCTGAAGAAAACCATCTATGAGCAGGTGGGAACATACCTGGAGAGGGCTGGGATGCTGTGGGAAACACGGATTTTGGGCACAGGTCCTGGATTTCCACCCACATGGGAGCCTGGCCAGGGTGTCACAGCCACTCATGGCTTAGGCTGTGCCTGAGGAGTTGATCCTTTCCCTAAAAACAACATTGGAATTTGGCCACAACATTCCTTCTGCCCCACAACAGCTGGGAATTCCAACCTCATCCCAAGCTGGCTGTTAGGGCTCAGCTCCTGCCCCAGGGATGGGGTTGGCCCCAGACCTCAGCCCAGGTGAGCCAAACGTTCAGACTCCAGGAAGAACCCAAAATCCAGGACACCTGGATTATTATATTTACTATACTCACCTGGATGCTCTGAAACACAGTCTAGGAAAATGGGGGGTCCCCAGTCAGGAATGATTCTAGCTAGGGGGCAGGGCTTCCATCAGAACTGACTCAGAGCCTGGAAAATGTCACCCAGCAGGATCAGCAGTGTGGGAACACTCTGATTTATCAAAATTCCAGCAATCCAAACAATTACAATGCCTGATAGAGGGATATAAACATTCCTTGTGGCACTGAGAGGCCAGAGCTGCCTCCCAGCACAACTGCCCAGGGAGCCTCATCTGCTCTAAAATGAGATTATTCCCTATGCAAGGCAATTCTGGCCCAGTTTTTTTGGAAATCAGGCCCTGCTCCAGGATCTCCAGCTGATTTCTTGTGGGTCCCACAAAAAGCTGCATTTTTTAACCCCCAATTCGTATAAAAATCTCATCCCCCACCTCTCCTGTCCCACCTTCTCTGTGGATTCCATGCCATCAGGTGCAGGCACATTCCCAGGGTGGGGGGAAATGAGGAAAACTTTGCTTGTTGGGATGGACCAGGAGAAAATCCCACCATTGTTTCTCATTAATAAATGACCAGTTTGGGCCATTCACAAAATGATCCCATATTCCAAATAAACACAAATTTTCTCACCTGCTCCAGATTAACAAAGAATTTCTTCCCTGTGAGGGTGGTGAGGTCCTGGAATGGATTTCCCAGAGCAGCTGGGGCTGCCCCTGGATCCCAGGCCAGGCTGGATGGATTTTGGAGCAGCCTGGGACCCCTGCCATGGCAGGGTGGGATGGATGAGCTTTGAGGTGCCTTCCCACCCAAACCATTCCATGAATTCCCAGCTCCCTGCTCTCCTTGCTGTTGTCCCTTGGCTCTGCAGGAGCTGGAGGAGCTGCTGACAGAAATCAAGGACGTTTCCGTGGTGCTGGGCATGGAGAGCTGCTCCCGGCCAGACCTGGGCAGGATCGTGGAGGACGTCAGGGCTCAGTACGAGGCTCTGGCCCTGCGCAGCTGGGAGGAGGCCGAGGCTCTGACCCGCAGGAAGGTACCAGAACCTGCCCCGTGCCCAGAGAGGCAGGCAAAGGACAGGGGGGACTGGCCTGGGAACAGCCAGATCAGCGGGGATGGGAGGGATGGTCTGGCCCTGGAAATGGAAGGAGGGACAAGGTGCTATCCTGGATCTGCTCCAGACAGTAAATCCAGAGTTTTGTTACTCTGGGCTTTCCACACTGGAGGAGGCCAGGACATCTCCCAGTGGAGATGGAAATGTCCTTCAGCTGTCCAAAGAGCAGAAAGTGACTGATGCCAGGTGAGCCTGGCACAGCCACAGCCAGGGAGGATGGGAAGAGCCCCAAATCATTCCCCAGATAACCCAGGTGATCCCGGGCACCCTGCCCCTGTCCCCACAGCTCACGGACAGCAGCTCCCAGGGCGGCTCCTTCGGGGGGCACCTCCTGGACAGCCGGAGAGAAATCGCAGATCTGAACATCCAGATCCAGAAACTGCGCTCCTGCATCGTGTCCCAGAAGAGCCAGGTGTGTGCTGGGATGGGACAGCAGCACAGGTGTGTGCTGGGATGGGACAGCAGCACAGGTGTGTGCTGGGATGGGACAGCAGCACAGGTGTGTGCTGGGATGGGACAGCAGCACAGGTGTGTGCTGGGATGGGATAACAGCACAGGTGTGTGCTGGGATGGGATGGGACAGCAGCACAGGTGTGTGCTGGGATGGGACAGCAGCACAGGTGTGTGCTGGGATGGGATAACAGCACAGGTGTGTGCTGGGATGGGATAGCAGCACAGGTGTGTGCTGGGATGGGAGAGCAGCACAGGTGTGTGCTGGGATGGGACAGCAGCACAGGTGTGTGCTGGGATGGGACAGCAGCACAGGTGTGTGCTGGGATGGGACAGCAGCACAGGTGTGTGCTGGGATGGGATGGGATAGCAGCACAGGTGTGTGCTGGGATGGGATGGGATAGCAGCACAGGTGTGTGCTGGGATGGGATGGGATAGCAGCACAGGTGTGTGCTGGGATGGGACAGCAGCACAGGTGTGTGCTGGGATGGGATAACAGCACAGGTGTGTGCTGGGATGGGATAACAGCACAGGTGTGTGCTGGGATGGGACAACAGCACAGGTGTGTGCTGGGATGGGACAGCAGCACAGGTGTGTGCTGGGATGGGACAGCAGCACAGGTGTGTGCTGGGATGGGATAACAGCACAGGTGTGTGCTGGGATAGCAGCACAGGTGTGTGCTGGGATGGGATAGTAGCACAGGTGTGTGCTGGGATGGGATAACAGCACAGGTGTGTGCTGGGATGGGACAGCAGCACAGGTGTGTGCTGGGATGGGACAGCAGCACAGGTGTGGAACTCCCCCAGCCCCTCACTCCCTGCCCTGCCCTGCAGTGCCTGTACCTGGAGGAGCACATCCGCGAGGCCGGCGAGCAGGGCGAGGGCAGCCTGAGGGACGCCAAGGCCAAGGTGGCCGGGCTGGAGGAGGCCCTGCAGCGCAGCCGGGAGCGCGTGGCTCACCTGGTGCGCGAGTACCAGGAGCTCATGAACATCAAACTGGCCCTGGATGTGGAGATCCTCACCTACAGGAAGCTCATGGAAGGGGAGGAGAACAGGTGAGCCAGGATTGCTGTGCCTCAGGTGGGGAAGGGATGCAGCAGGACACCTGGGGGATGGAGACATCACGGAATGATGGGATGGTTTGGGATGGTCCAGCCACCTCCCAAAGCCCAGCTTACCCAAATCCCAAGGTCTGAGTCAGGTACTGAAGCTTGGTCCAAGAAGGAACAAATCCTGGTGGTTCCCAGCAGTTCAGTCCTGTTTCTTGCTCCCAAGTCTTCCTCACGCTCCCCAGGCTGAGGTTCCACACCTTCTCCGGGTGCTTTGCCCAGGAGCTGCTGAAGCCTTTTCCTGGTGCAACACCACCCTTGGTCCTACCACTGTCCCAGCCCTGCCAGGCCAGGTTGCAGCCCTGTGCAGGCCTGTGGCAGAGCTGCAGCCGTGTCCTTCCCTTGCAGCATGGAGCAGCCCATTCCCACCGTCATCAGCGCCGTGCACTCCCGGCCCCGCGGGTGCAGGGATCCCTCTGCTGCAGGAGCTGGGGGCATGGCTGGCAGGGGGGTGGCCTTGCCCGCTGTTGCCCCAGGTTCTGGCAGCAGCCTGCGCAGCTCCCGGCTGTTCTCGGGGCAGGTGGAGCCCAGCAGAGCTGCCAGCAGAGCCCAGGACACGCCAGGGGCCGGGCAGGGCTCCTAGGAGAGCAGATGGACACGGACCCGAGGCACCTGGGGAGCTCCTCCTCAGCTCCAGCCCTCAGCCAAGGGGTGAAGCACCAGATCCTGGCCAGGCTGTCCCTTGTCTCTCCACCATTCCAGTTCAGCTCCATTCCCAGTTACAGAGGAACCATCCCTTCTCCTTCCTCTCCAGGATTTTGGGGACTCTGCCATTCCCTTCACCCTCCTCTCCAGCTCTCCCTTCCCAGGGGATTTGCAGTCACCCCTTGAATGCTCCCAGCAGGACCAAGTGTCCCCAGCCCAGTTTTAGCAGCTGCCATTGGTTCCTCCACTGCTGTTGCCAAACCCTTCCCCTGCTCCTGGTGATCCTGACAGGGCTTCCAAGGAAAGCACCATCCACGTTTCCACACTGCAGGAGAGGGAGGAAAACAACCCCAGGGATGGATTTGTCACCTCGATTGACAGATCTGGTGACACCCTGGGGGACCTCAGGGCATTTCCCTGCCTTTGGGGGGCCCCTCATTCCTTCACCAAAGCTAAAATGCCTCACAGCTCTTGATTTCCATAATCCCTCCCTTTCTCCAGGCTTCACGCAGCAGTTCCAGCTCCTAAAACTGGGGTATTGGTTCCTATTTAACTGCACTGGGAACAGTCCAGTTTGGGTTGGGAGGGACCTCAAAGCTCATCCCATCCCACCCCTGCCATGGCAGGGACACCTGCCACTGTCCCAGGCTGCTCCAGAATCCATCCAGCCTGGCCTGGGCACTTCCAGGGATGCAGGGGCAGCCCCAGCTGCTCTGGGAAATCCATTCCAGGGCATCCCCACCCTCATAGGGGAGAATTTCCTTCCTAAAATAGAATCCAAATCTTCCTTCTTTCAGCCTAAAGCTGGAAAACTCCCTTGCCTTTGTATTTATTGACCTCAGCTTGTACCTGGCCCAGCTGCTCCCATTGGCCAGTCCCAGTCCCTTTGCTCCAGAGTTCCCAGAGCCAGCCCTGGAACTGCCAGTGGCCACAGGTGGGAGATTCTGTGCCCCTGCAGCCTCTTCCCAGCCTCACCCAGAATCCTGCAGTATTTTCATCCTGGCTCCAGCCACTGCCCCTCAGCCCCCCCGAATTCCCAGGTTCTGGGTCCCCGTTCCCACATTGCTGCAGGGTGGGAAGCACAGCTCTGGCTCGCTGGCTCTGGCTGTTCCAATAAAGTTCTGTCACTCACAATCTGTCCTGTCCTTTGTTTTCCCCCAGCTCCCCTCCACAGGCACCTGCAGCAGCAGCTCCTCCCCAGCAGGACTCACCTGGGGGCTCTGGCTGAGCTCTGGCAGCCAGGGGAGGCTGGAATTGCTGCCCAGGGATTGCCTGGGGACATCCCTGGGCTGGAGGACACGGGGCCAGAGGGGCACACACGCTGCAGGATCCCGGGCATGGGGACCAGTTTTGGGAATGAGGGGAACACACTCAGCACTGCTCAGCTTCCCCTGCCCAAAGGGCAATTCCTGCACACCTGGGCACCCAACTTCCCTGCACCCCCCATTCCAGAGGGCTCTTTTTGGTGCTCCTTGATTCCCACAGCGACTTCCCTGGGACATCCAAACCACACCAGGTTCCCCGAGGTGCTGCAGGAGCCAAATTTGGGAGCAGCTTTGCTGTTTGCTGCTCACCTGGGAGACACTGTGCCCTTGCAGGGTCAGCTGCCCCTTCCCAAACTGCTCCTGCCCCTCTCCAAAGGGCAATTCCTGCACAAACTGAGGCACCTGGAGCCAGGAGAACTCAGGGAGTTCAGGGGCTCAGCTGAGCCTTTCCCACTCCTTTTCCTACCTGACATTGGATTTTGGGGATCTTTCTGAGCCTTCACCACCCAGGGGATCGGGAGAGACAGCAGGGCAGGGGATTAAAGGGTTGGTTTGAGGTTTGGGATTTTGGCACATTTCTGGGCTCAGGCCCCACTCTGGGTCACAGGAGGGACAGACCCAGGCCAGCATTGCCCTGCCCCACTGCTCCCAGCCCCCACTCCCACCGAGCAGGGCAGCAGGGATGGCTCCATCCTGAATTCCTACCGGGAGCTGAGCTCTGCCTGGGATGATCCATCCTGCCCCCTCCACCATCCCTCCCTCCCTCTTTAGGGCCCAGCCTCTTCCTCAGGGCAAATTCCCATTGCTGTTCTCATCCCACAGTCACGACCAGCCCCGATTCCAGCTGTAAATTCCCCAGGGAATTGCTGCATTATCAGCCAGAACTCCAGAAATCATCCCTATCTCTGCCCCTCAAAAAAGGTGCTGGCTGCACCCCCGTGCTGTGCAGAGCAGCACTGACAATCCAGAATAGTGGATAATGTCACCCCAAGACATGTGCCTCAGATTTACCCGTTTTTAGAGATAGAATGAAAAAAAAAGGGGCTGGGGGGGGGGGAACAGAGAAGGATGCAGCAGTGAAGGGCAGCCCCAGAAAGTGCCAGGATTGTGATGTCCCTGTTTTGGCTGAAAACGCCACAAAATCTCCCCTGGCTGCTTCCTAAAAGTTCCTAACGACTCAAAGGATCCTGAATTTGGGTAGGGGGGTGGGGAGGGGATGGAAAAGCTCGAGTTTCACGGAAAAAGGGAAGTTTTTTGATGGTTGGAAGGTGTTTGGGGGGGTTGAGGCATCGCTCACTTTCAGATCCATGTAAAAAAAGAATCAGGGCCTGAGGATTGCAGGGAAAAACAGGGTTAGGGAGGGCAATTAACTAATGAATGGGAATAAATGGGATAATTAACAGCATTCTCCCACTTATGGCTCAGTAATGGTGCTTTATGGCCACCTGCATTGATCCCCTTCAATCAGTCACCCCTGGGGAGCCGGGGCACATTCCCCAGGGGATTTGGGAGCTGCCGGGGGGTCTGTGGGATCAAGGGATATTTATCCCTCTTATCTGCCAGGCCACTCAGGAATCCACGGCACAGCCTGGCCGGGATCAGCTGCAGCCCCCGGGACGCGCCCAGCCCCGCCCGGAGCCTCTCGGGGCCGGAGGGGGACACGCCAGGATTTGGGGATCGGGGCAATCAGCACGGGGGGGACACGCCAGGGGCAACCGGGGGGGCTGCGGGGATTTGGGGAGCAATCAGCACCGGGGGACACGCCAGGGGCAGTCGGGGGCTGCGGGGATTTGGGGATCGGGGCAATCAGCACCGGGGGAAGCGGCTCCCGGCAGGAACGAGCTCCGCGCGCCCTCTGCCGGGCAGGTGAGGCCGCTGCAGCCGCCCCGAACCCCCGGCCGTTCCCGGCTGCCTTCCACAGCCCGGCCTGCGGAGAAAGGGAAACAGCTCCGGGAGCGAGGCAGGGAGGGGACCCCAAAGGGAAGCCTAAAGGAGCCTAAAGGGGATCCTAAAGGGGGGATCCTAAAGGGGGGATCCTAAAGGGGGATCCTAAAGGGGGATCCTGGTTGTGCTGCCAGTCCCTCTCTGAAATATCCCTGGATCCTTTCTGACTCCACTTCTGTGTCCTCTAAGGGCCAATCCCCCAGGAACACACCCAAAACATCTTTATCAGGGAGCAAACCCTTTTCCCATCTGGTCTCTCAGCCTCTCTGCTGAAACAGCTGCAGGTGGGACCTTCCTGGTCCTTCTTCCCCCTCCCCTCCCCAGTGGATTCAGGGATGCACTCTTGCTCTGGAGGCAGCCAGGCCTTTTCCCAGCCTTTCCCAGTGCCCAGAGCCTGGAGAAATGCAGCACAGAGCCCAAATCACCCCCCTGGTGTGGCGTGGGGTTTAACGTGTGGGAAGGGAGATGGAAATTCCCTGGGCTGGGAATGGTGGCCTGGGGCTCCACTCCAGCTCCCAACCCGCCCGTGCCAGCTGCAGCCAGCACTGCAGTGACACCAGGGGAGCACAGGGAGGATGCTCCCGGCCCTCTCCTGCCCTGGCACAACCGTTTGCAGGCATGGAAGGGGCTCATCCCAAGGAATCAGCCATTGGGAAAAGGAGCTGTCCCACTTTAGGGAAGAGACAAGGGCTGGATTGCCCTTTCCTGCACCATCCTGGCCCAACTGTGCCTCGGTTCCCCGTTTTTTTCACCTGGAATTCAGGGGGGATAATTTCCTTTTCCTAATGAAATGAAATGCTCCAGGACAGAGCAGGGAAGGGCTCAGCAAGGATTTATCCTTGTCCCTCTCCCCAGGCTCGAGGGAACCTCCAGCCCCACCCCGGGTGCCCCCATGGCCTGGGGGGCCCCAACCCCTCCGGGAGCCCCAAATCCCGGGGCTGGCTGCAAACAAATGCCTGGATGGTGTCCAGGGAGGGGAGGAGGGAGCCCGGCCCCATCGGCCCATCCCGGGGAGCGGCCGCTGCTGCTCCGTGCCCGTATAAGGCCAGGCTGGGCTCTCCCGGCCCAATCCGGGCACAACAGCAACACCTGAGCTGAGCCCCGCCCAGCTGAGCCCCGCCCAGCCCCGCCCCGCTGGGCTGAGCCTGCCCAGGTGAGCTCAGCTCGCCCCGCAGCCCCTCCCCACCTGGCACGGACCGGGCTCGTGTGCGCTGGGAATTCCGCCCTGGGAACAGCGGCCACGCTGGCTCACTGCCCTGAACCCACCTGGCATCACAATTCACCCCCTAAACCCGCCTGGGATTGGGATTCACCCCTGCTTAAACCCACCTGGGATTGGGATTCACCCCTGTTTAAACCCACCTGGGATTGGGATTAATTCCCTTAAACCCACCTGGGATTGGGATTAATTCCCTTAAACCCGCCTGGGATCGGGATTCACCCCCGTAAACCCACCTGGGATCGGGATCTCCCTCCCCAGGGTCCCCAGCCCCGCTCTGTCTGATCTCAGCAGGATCCAGGGGTGAATTTGGGAATCCTGGAGGATTCCCATCGGGATGTGCCAGCCCCAGCTGCTCCCGGCCCAGGGGCTCCCAGTCCTGGCACTGGGTGATCTCCAGAGGTTCTCCCAGCCCCAGCTGCTCTGGGATCTGGGACCTCACCGGGATTCCAGCCCCAGGGGTGCTCTGGACCAGGGAAAAGGCAGCCCTAAGGTGCCACCGGGCTGGGGGGACACAGGAGGGACCCCAAGGTGCTGGCACAGCCGAGCCCTGTCTCTGTCCCTGCCATTTGGGAAAAGCAGAATTGATTCCCTGCTGTGCTGGGGGAGCGGTGCCAGCCCAGCCCCAGGGCTGGGAGTGCCCCCTGTGCCACCCCCGGGATGGGCACAGCACACGCTGCAGCTGCCCCAGTTCCTGCCCCAGTTCCAGCCCCAATTCCTGCCCCAGTTCCAGGGAAGCATGAGCCCCAGCTGGGACACAGAGGGGATTTGGGGTTTGCCCGAATTCACACCTGCACAGCCCCCCGTGCCCAGGCTGGGGCAGGGCTGGGGGAGCAGCCTGGCCTTGGACACTCCCAGGAACCATCTCAGCTCCCCCTCTGCCCTGGGGGGTTCAAGGGGCATTGTTGGCACTGGCTGAGCTCCTGCTTCCCTTCCGCATATCCAAACCTGCTCCCCTGGGGCCCAGCTGGAGAAAAAGGGGCGCAGGGGGGACCCTCGCCCTCTCCAGCTCTCCTGGAGCCCCTTTGGGCACTGGAAAGGGCTCCAAGGTGTCTCCAGAGCCTTCCCTTCTGCAGGCTCTGCTCCCTCCCAGCCCCACGGATCTCTGCTGCACACATTGACCAGGAGCTGTCTGAACCCCGGGGAGTCAGGATCCACCAGGGGTCTGGGGGTGCCTTGTGTCCCTGGGTGGGTCTGGGGGATGCAGGGCTGTGCCCTCTGTCCCTGGGTGGGTCTGGGGGACTCAGGGCTGCGCCGGGGTCCCTGCAGGCACCCAGCAGGAGCAGAAAAGCCCCAGCTCAGCAGGGAATGGAGCTCGCAGGGGCTGCTCCTGGCACAGCCCCTGGAAGCTCGCCAGGAACTCACAATGGAACGGAGCTGAGCCGCTCCTGCCGGGACCTGCCGTGTTTGCGAGGCTCCGGGCACACCCAGAAATTCAGCGCTTCGGAAAAAAACCCTCAGCACCTGGGCAGGGGAGGGGGAGGGAGGGGAGGAGGCACTTCAGAGCTGAGGAATCCCGGGTGAGTCAGGCTCTGACGCAGGCAGCAAACAGGGCTGGGGGGGCAGGGGGTCCTGGGCCCAGGCAGCCCCCGGACCCAGCCTGGGACCCTCCGAGTCCACGGGGTGTTTGCAGCTGCAGCAAAGCTGCTCCAGGCACTTCCCAACTTCCCAACACCCACCTTTACCTGCCTCAGAACCCCCAAATCTCCTCTGTCCCAGCTGCTGGAATCCAGGGCAGCAGCAAGAGCAGCCCCTGCCCAGAGAGAGGCGATTCACCCCTGAGAAAAGGGGATATCCAACACCTGCAGCTCCATTTCCAGCGCTCCCAGAGCCTTGCCATGGGTCTGCCCCTTCCTCTGGGCAGGAGGGAAGTAGGGGTGAAGACCCCACCACTGCCATGAGGAGCCTTTGGGGGTTGTGAGGAGTAAACAGCCCCAGCTCAGTGCCTTGGCTGCAGATCCACACGGGCTTTGCACCCCCTGCCCCAGAGTGGGTAAATCCAGAATTCCCTTAGCACTCCCTGAGTCATTGTCAGCATGACCCCCCTGCACCAGCCCATCCCCTGCATCCCCAGTGCTCACACCAGTTCACTCCCAGTTCCTGAAGTGAGGACCTCACGGAATCCCAGCTGCTCTCCTGGTTCAAAACAGCAATGGAAAACCCTCAAAAACTGGGACCCCAAACCCAGATTAAATCAGGGGAAATGAATCCAGATCTCTGGAGCACAAGACACTCAAAAAAATCCCAGAGTTCATCTAGCCTTGGATTTGCCCTGGGGAATCTGATATTCAGGGGCATGAGACATTTCCCCTCTTCAGATGGGAATGGCCTTCCCATCCCCTGCCCTGGACCCAGAGAGCTGCTCCCAAATTTGGCTCCTCTGGCACCTGGGTGGGCCTGGGCTGCTTTGGATGCCCCAGGGGATCTCCCAGGGGAACAGGAAGCACCTGTGCTCCAGAAGGGCCCCTGTGCAATGAAGGGCTGCAGGGAAATGGGGGTGCCCAGGATGGAGCTGGCCCAGGTGTGCAGGAATTGCATTTTGGAGAGGGGCAGGAGCAGTTTGGGAAGGGGCAGCTGACCCTGCAAGGGCACAGTGTCTCCCAGGTGAGCAGCAAACAGCAAAGCTGCTCCCAAATTTGGCTCCTGCAGCACCTCGGGGAACCTGGTGTGGTTTGGATGTCCCAGGGAAGTCGCTGTGGGAATCAAGGAGCACCAAAAAGAGCCCTCTGGAATGGGGGGTGCAGGGAAGTTGGGTGCCCAGGTGTGCAGGAATTGCCCTTTGGGCAGGGGAAGCTGAGCAGTGCTGAGTGTGTTCCCCTCATTCCCAAAACTGGTCCCCATGCCCGGGATCCTGCAGCGTGTGTGCCCCTCTGGCCCCGTGTCCTCCAGCCCAGGGATGTCCCCAGGCAATCCCTGGGCAGCAATTCCAGCCTCCCCTGGCTGCCAGAGCTCAGCCAGAGCCCCCAGGTGAGTCCTGCTGGGGAGGAGCTGCTGCTGCAGGTGCCTGTGGAGGGGAGCTGAGGGAAAACAAAGGACAGGACAGATTGTGAGTGACAGAACTTTATTGGAACAGCCAGAGCCAGCGAGCCAGAGCTGTGCTTCCCACCCTGCAGCAATGTGGGAACGGGGACCCAGAAGAGGGCAGGAGGGGTTGGGGAAGGGGAAGCTGAGCAGTGCTGAGTGTGTTCCCTCATTCCCAAAATGCATCCCATGGGCTCAGCCCTGTCCGAGCTGCCGCAGCTGATTTTGGGAGCCTCGGGATTCAGGCTGGGCTCTCTCCACGCCTGCTCCCGGCAGTTCCCGCACAGCTCCTGCCGCGGCCGCACCCAGGGACAGGCTGGGACCTGCCTGGGGCTGGGGACCCGCCCTGGCAGCGCCCCCGCCTTACACAACGCGGGCAGAGCCGGGGGTCCCGCCCGGCTGCCGGGGCTGGGCTCCAGCACCAACTGCCCGAGCGGCCCCGGCGCTCAGCCCACCTCGAGAGCAGCCGGGAGCCACTCAGGGCCTCGAGTTTGGCCTTTTGGGAGAGGCCTCAGGTGCTGCAGCCCCTGCTCTGGATGAAATCCCAGCCCACAGCTGGGAATTGCCTCTGAGCTGCTCACCCTGTTCCTCTCTGTCCTGGGGAGGGACAGCATTCCCAAAGGGGCTGACCTGCTCCAGCCAGGAAAGAGCCCCCAATTCCCCCGTGCTGGGTGCTCCAGCTGCACAGGGAAAAGGCCAGGGCAGCACAGACAGACTCGTGGTGCTCCCGAGTCCCCCAAAACCAGCAGCCCCATGGCAAGGCCGGGCTGGTCGGGGCTCAGAATAACCTGGGCTGTGAAGGTGTCAGGAATGGGATGGGCTTTAAGGTCCCTTCCCACCCAAACCATCCTGAGATCCTGGGACTAATCCAGGAGTACCTGAAGGAGGCATTGACAGAGCTGCCCTTCCCTGCCAGCTTAAACCCAGAAGTCCTGCTCCAGCACAAATGGGGTGAATCCCTGAGGACTCTGTGGGAGCTGGGCCCCTTTAACAGTTCCCTTGTGCCAGTTCTTGTGTTTTTTACTCTGAACTGGGAGTTTTTCACCAACCATCCCAACCACGCCAGGAATGGGGTGGGGATGTTTTGACAGGGAGCCCTGGATCACGTCCAGATCCCACCCAGCTCCCTCCTCTCACCTCTCCCTGCTCCTGATGTGCCTGGCTCCGAGTGTCAAGAGACTGGAATTTGAGGGAAGACAGACTCAGAGAGCAAACACTGCCCTTAGCAGGGTGAAATCCAGGGGTATCAGGCCCAGGATCACAGACAGGGATCCCTATGTGTGGGAATGGAATGGAATATCTGGGGCTAAACCTGCATCTGTAAAACATCTTGGGGAGCATCTCTGAATCCCAGCTGTGTGGGAGCAACCCTGAAAATTGGGGTGCACATCCCTGAAAATTGGGGTGCACATCCTTGAAAACCTGGGTGTACATCCCTGAAAATACAAGTGCACATCCCTGAAAATTGGGGTGCACATCCCTCAAAACTCCAGGTGTACATCCCTGAAAAATGGGGTGCACATCCCTGAGAACCCCAGGTGCACATCCCTGAAAATTGGGGTGCACATCCCTGACCCCCGGGTGCACATCCCTGTTTTCAGCAGGATCCCGGTTTCCCTCCCCGCCCGCACCTGGCTGGGAAAGGCGCTGGGAGGCTCCGCCCGGCCCGGGGGCATTTTTGGGAGCCGCCGTGGGCGCGTCCCGGGACCCTCCCGAGCTGATCCCTCTGATCCTCCCGCGTCCTGCCCTGGGCAGGCTCTGCCTCCATCCAGCCTCTGCTCCTTCTGCACAGCAGCAAATCCCGGCGCTGCGGAGCGCCCGCATCGGCACACGGGCACAGAACGGCCGGGGGCGGGCGGGGCAGGGCAGGGGGCTCCTGCAGCCTGGGCAGGGGGCTCCTGCTGCCCGGGCACTGCCCAGCTCTGCCCCAGCCCTCCCAGCTCCCTCTGCTGTGCTGCTGGGGTGGGACTGGATGGTCCAGAGTGAACCTTGGTGATTCCATGATCTCCCAGCCACGTCCAATCCCCCGCTCCAGCTGGTCTCCCACCCTGGCACCACGGCTCACGTGCCCAAGGAAAGCAGCTCGTGCCATGGGGAGACCTTTCCCTGCTCTGTCACCAACAAAACCTGGATTTCTGTGGTGGAAGTCACAGGCAGGGGCTGGGATGAGGCACTCTGGGATCCTCCAAGGAGCCCCACGGCTCCCCTGGGATTCCCAAAGCCTTGCAGAGCCTCGGGATGCTCCTGCACAAGGTGTTCCCTCAGGGAGCAGTGCATCCAGTGCCCCCAGCCCTGCACCCAAACCCAGAGTCCAATGGAACCAAGCTCTGCATCAATCAACTGGGGCCTTCCTTGGGCTATTTCCCAGGGAACAGAGGGACAATCATGGAATCCCAGAAGGGATTGGGCTGGGAGGGACCTGGAAGGTTCCAGAGCTCTCTGGAACCTCTGGGTGCCCTGTCCCATCCTCTGCTCCTGGGTCCACACCCCCTCTGGATCAGAGGCTTTATGGGCATTTCCACTCGCTAAAACATTCCTCCACCTTCCAACTCTCAATCCTAAAAATCTCTAAATCCTTAAAAATCCTTACAACTCTTCCTTTGGAGCCCGAAGGGGAGCCAGCCCAGCTCCCCCATGGAGTCCAGATCCTACAACTCCTTACAAAGCCTTTT
This sequence comes from Muscicapa striata striata, assembly GCA_030060385.1. Lineage (NCBI taxonomy): Eukaryota > Metazoa > Chordata > Aves > Passeriformes > Muscicapidae > Muscicapa > Muscicapa striata. The sequence goes on along the minus strand of JAREIS010000507.1, from coordinate 9,581 downwards.
CTGGCTCAGCCTTGCAAAGCCTTTCCTGGCTGAGCCTGTCCCTGTGAGTCAGCTCTGCACAACGCCCGAGTCAGCACTTCCCACAAAGCAGCTGGAGCTGGGCCTGGAAAAAGGCAGCCACATCCCCAGAGGGACCCGCCGGGACCTGCTGGGCTGGCACAGCACTGGGAATGTGCTGCTGACAGAGAAACACAGCCAGGGAGAAGAGGGAGCAGCTCTGCCTCCCCCCCAGGCACAGGGCCCTGTTTGGGACATGCTGGAGTCTCCTGGGAAACCTGGAGCCAGCCCAGACCTGGCCTTGCCTTCTCCTGCAGCCCAGGGAAAGCTGCTTTGGCCACCAGGTCAGATTATCCAGGCCAGGTGAGATCCCACCCCCAGCACCCAGAGCACGACCCTCAAAACCCCAAGAATTCCTGGTTCTATTCCCAAGCCTCATCCAGAAGGGAGCTCAGAACCCAAAAAATTCCTAGTTCTCTTCCCAAGCCTCATCCAGACGGGAGCTCAGAACCCAAAAAATTCCTGGTTCTCTTCCCAAGCCTCATCCAGACGGGAGCTCAGAACCCCAAGGTTTCCTGGTTCCATTCCAGCGTTAGCCAAGCTCAGGTGGGTTCCCAGGTCCAGCCTCCATCTTCAGGAGAATGGAGCTCTCCTGGAGCCATTCCCTGTGTGCTGTCCCCCTGTGCCCTGTCCCAGTCCCTCTGCAGCTCTCCTGGAGCCATTCCCTGTGTGCTGTCCCCTGTGCCCTGTCCCAGTCCCTCTGCAGCTCTCCTGGAGCCATTCCCTGTGTGCTGTCCCCCTGTGCCCTGTCCCCAGTCCCTGTGCAGCTCTCTGGAGCCATTCCCTGTGTGCTGTCCCCCTGTGCCCTGTCCCAGTCCCTCTGCAGCTCTCCTGGAGCCCCTTTGTTCCCTGGCAGGGCTCGGAGCTGTCCCTGGACCCTTCCCCTGCCCAGGTGAGCAGCCCCAGCTCTCCCAGCCTGGCTCCAGAGGGTCCCAGCCCGTGAGTCCCAGCTGGGAGTGCCTGGAGCAGGGGTGTCCAGCAGGGCTGTTCCCAGGGTTAATGCAGATGCAGAGACAGAGCTGAGGCATCCCAGGGCTGGCAGCTTTGGGAGGCTCCCTGTGTTTGATCCGAGCAGGATCCCAGGGAGCTGCTTTGATGTGTCAGCCTGGCAGCAGGGCCTGTTCCAGCACGACTGCTCCCACATTCCTGCGGGAACAAAGCTGCAAAGCAGCAGCTTCTGAGGCTGGCACTGACCCCGGGGCACAGCAGGGACACCGAGTGACACAGAGGGACCCCCTGAGCATCACTGCCCTGTCCTTCCCAGGAATGACACCCAGCAACCAGCAAAGGGGTTATTCTGGGATCTGTGCATCCCATCCCACCCCACAGGGCTGGATCTGATCCCTGCCCCACCACATGGCAGGGGTTCCATCAATGACCCACGAGTGTCCTGCCATGGAAACATGGATCTGACATGGATCAGATCCCTGCCCATCAATTATCCACGAGTGTCCTGCCATGGAAACACAGATCTGATCCCCTCTGAGCCTCCCTGCCCCACAGCAGGGTCCCCACACAGGTTTGGGCAGCTCTGGCCCTGGAACTTCCTCACTCCCACTGAAACCGGCTCCGTGGCTCGGGGAGGATCCAAGGATGGAGCAGCTTTGTTAAACATCAGGATGGAATTCCAGGGGGCTGATAAGAAGCATTTTATGGTCCTGATTGAACTGGGATTGTCAGGTCAGAAGAGATAAGGTCTCTTGAGAGAGAGCATTTTCTATTTCCTGGAAGCAGATCCCCACCCTGGATCACGACTCCAGCCCCTTCCAGTGGGCCCAGCTCCATGGGAACAAGGATGCTCCAAATTAACTCATTCCAAGGAACCTGAGCTAAGAAATGATGGCAAAGGTTGTGTCCATAATGATCCAATGCACTTCTGTGCCAAGGGTAAAACAAACCTGCCTCAGTTTGTTCCATAGGTGAGTACAGTGGAAAGCAGAGCGCTGAAATGGAATCCCAGAGAGGGATGGAGGAGCTCGGTGAGAAGCTCCCACAATGTGCCAGCTCCTCCAGCAGGAGCAGGGAGGGTAAAGCCTTGGAGACCCCAAGGAACCCTTCCCAGCTGGAAATTCAACCCAGGGCTCATGGCCAAGGCCCTTCCATGTCAGAACTGGGAGCCCGAGGAGGGGAACAGCCAAACTCTCCCTGTTTGTGACCCAGTGGAGCAGGACCTGCCCACAGCACATCAGGGAATCCTGGAGTGGTTTGGGTGGGAAGGGACCCTAAAACCCATCCCATCCCATCCCAGCCCTGCCACTGTCCCAGGCTGCTCCAGCCCCATCCAGCCTGGCCTTGGGCACTGCCAGGGATGGGGCAGCCACAGCTGCTCTGGGCAAATGCCCAGAGTGACCCCAGCCTCACTCTTGGGTTTGTGGTTGCTTTTCCCACCAAGATCCCACCAGGACTCTGCTCCCTCCCCAGTTCACCTTTCCCAGAAGGGAGAAGTTCAACCTTTGCCCCAGAAGTGGTGATACTGGGAGGGAAAAGCCAGACTCCCAAAGCGTGGCTGGGTTGGGACTGCTCTTTTCCCAGAATCAGATTCCCAGACTTCCACAGGTTGCCACCTCTCCCTTTTCTCCTGTAATTCCAAAGTGACAGGAGCAGCAAGAAGGAACCTGCCCTGAGCTGAGCCAAGGAAATCCAAACCTCTGCCCTGGGACCTGCAGGGACAAGTTCCCAGGCCCAGGAATCTGCTGCCAGCTCCTGGCTCCTGGTCCCTCCACTCCTGGGCTGCTGGGACCAAACTGGAACTTGAATTAATCCATTTTTGGCCAGTTAGAAATCATGGGATGGCCTGGGTGGGAAGGGACATTAAAGTCCACCCTTCCCTGGGCAGGGACACCTTGCACTGTTCCAGGGTGCTCCAAAGCCTGTCCAACCTGGCCTTGGACACTTGCTGGGATGGGGCAGCCATGATTTAACATTGACAGGATTATTGTTCATTTTCCCAGCCAGGAATTCCCAGGGGGGAGCTGCCCATCCCTCAGCACCAAAGCCAAACACAGCTGAACAAACTCTTTGAGAAAACCTCTTGTGGACATGATCCAGCTCTGGTTTGGAGACTCCCTTTGAGGAAATGCAATTCCATTTGCTGAAGTCCAGCCCGATTCTAGGAAGGGAAACTCACAGAAACTTCTAAGTGTGGTAGATTTGGGAAGCAGAGAATGAGAACCTGGATGAGCTCTGGGAAGGGACTGCTGGGGAGACTCATCCCTTCCAGGGCTGGGGGAATGGGGAGGAATCACAGCTGAGATGAGGAGTCTGAAGAATTCCTTGTGCTGCAAGGGCTGAGGAACAGCAGCCATGGGAATGGCACAGTGACCATGGAATCATGGAATGGCTCAGGTTGGAAAAGCCCTCAGGGCCACCAACAGAGCAGCCCTGGCCATGTCCCCAGGTGCCACATCCACACTTTCCTTGGACATTCACAGGGATGAGCACTCCCACACTGCCCAGGGCAGCCCCTTCCACTGCTCTACAACCCTTTCCATGAAGGAATTGTCTCAATTCCAACCCAAACTTCCCCTGGTGCAGCTTGAGGATGTTTGTCCCTTGTTCCCTGGTAGCAGATCCCAAATCCCCCTGGCTCCACTGTGCTGTCAGGGAATTCAGGAGAGGGACAGGGTCCCCCTGAGGCTCCTTTTCTCCAGGCTGGGAACAGGGCTTTGTTTTGACCATTCTGAGCTGTTTTTTGTGGCAAAAACCAAAGGACTGGGCTGTGGCAAAACCCAAAGGGTTTGGCTGTGCCAAAGCTGAGCAGAGGGAATTCTGGCACTGGGCCATTCCCAAGCTGCTGGGACAGAGCCATATCAGCAATTCCAAAGTCCAGGAATGAGAGATAAGGAGCCATTGTGCAGTTGCAGACACAGCAGGCATGGACAGCATGGAAAAACTGGAAAAATGGGAACTATCAGAACAACCCACACTGCTCCCTCTGCAGAGCCCAGGAAAATTCTCCAGGCACATCTGGGGGGATTCCCAGTAAACAGGGAACATGAACCAGGGTCTTGCTGAAGGAAAAGATCCTTCCAGCCAGGTGCAGGGACAACAATTTGGGATGCACCCTCCTAGCAACTCTTCCTGGAATTTTTCACAGGGAAGCACGAAAATCCCTAAAGGAAAGAAAGGCAGAAATTCTTTGCCCCTTTAACTGGGAGCAGGGACAGGGCTGGGCTGAGATCAGAAACATTTCAAAGGTGAAAGAAAACAGCACCAAATATTGACACAAGGGAAGGGAAACATTCCAGGGGGGAAGGGTGTGGGATAAACCATCCTCCAGTGCCCCCAGCAGCACAGCTGGAGAAGAGCAGCTGAGCAGGAGGGAAGGGAGGAGAACTCGGGATCAGCGACAGCCCTGGAGTGAGCAGAGCTGCCCCAGAGCTCCTGCAATGTCAGGGAGCTGCTGGGTTCCCAAAAAGACTCACGTGCTGGGGGAGCTGCAGGGTCCCTGTGCAAAGCTGCATTTATGGAAGGGCCTCAAAATTCTCCTGCAAACCTGCTCAGCATCCTGAAACACACAGAATCACAGAGTGGTTTGGGAGGGAAAGGACCTTAAAATCCATCACATCCTATCCCATCCCATTGATCCCATCCCATCCCTGCCATGGCAGGGACACCTCTCACTGTCCCAGTTTGCTCCCAGCCCTGTCCATCCTGGCCATGGACACTGCCAGGGATCCAGGGGCAGCCCCAGCTGCTCTGGGAATTCCATCCCAGCCCTGCCCACCCTCACATCAGCAATTCCCAATTCCCACTATCCCACCCAGCCCTGCCCCCTGCCCTGGGAATCCATTCCCTGTGCCTGCCCCTCCCTCCCTGTCCCCAGTCCCTCTGCAGCTCTCCTGGAGCCCCTGCAGGCACCAGAAGGGGCTCCAAGGTTTCCCTTCCCGTCCCCAGACTGATCCACACACTTGCTTTTTCCCCCTACTCTCTCCCCGCGGGAGGATAGAAGGAATTCCCGGCAAGGACAAAGAGAAATCCATCCCGGTTTTCCCGGGTCCCTGCTCAGCTGGCAGGAGCAGTGTCACACGAGCACCATCTGCTGGAGGTGACAGCTCCTCCCCTCGGGAATGGAGCTCACCTGAACAGGGCTCGGGACAGGCCTGGGCTCCCCCCACTCCCTTGGAGCAAGGAAAAGTGGAAATACAACAGAATTACCAGCTCAGTTCCCTGGCACCTCTTAGGTGCTGAAAGGAATGGGAACAAAAACTGGATTAAACACCCCAACACGGAATTTAGGAGAAAATGCAGTGATTTTTATTCCAAGGACATTATTCTCAAAGCAGTCAGTGATAGGGATGAGCCCCTGTCCCAGGAGAGCTGAGCCAGGGCTGCTGGGTGCAGGGAGGGGATTGTCCTGCAGTGCCTCACCTGAGCCCTGCAGGGAGCTTTGGGGGACTTTGGGAAAAGGTTCCTCATCCAGAGGATGTCAGGCACTGGAACAGCTCCCCAGGGAATGGTGACAGCCCCAGGAAGCCAGAGCTCAGGGTGCTGGGATTTTGGGGTCAGTGGGATTTTTGGGTTGGTCAAGCAGTTGTAGTTGATGATCCTTGGGGGTCCCTTCCAACTCAGGGCACTCCACAACTCTGTGATCCTTGGGGGTCCCTGTCAACCCTGATTATTCCATAATTCTGGAGGGCAGGGAGTGCTTGGGCACCATCCTCAGGCACTGGGTGGGATTTTGGGATGTCCTGTGCAGGGCCAGGAGCTGGACTCCATCATCCAGGTGAGTCCCTTCCAACTCCAGGTGTTCCATGACTCTGTGATGCTCACAGGACCCTGTCAGCTCTGGATATTCCAGCAGTTCTGGGATGTCTGCATAATTTGGGCATCAGGATTTGGGGATTAATGGATTTTTTTGGGATGTCCTGTGCAGGGCCAGGAGCTGGACTCGAGAATCCTAATGAGCCCTTGCAATCAGGACATTCTACATTTCCTTGGGCACATTCCCTGTTATTCCAGGGAATATTCTTGATACACATGGAAAGCACATGTAGGAACCTGGATTCCAGGAGCACTTGCTTGAACAACTTCACAAAACTGTCCCAAAAAATCAGTCACAGGCATTCCTTGCCTTGGATTCCTCCAAGGCCTGGCCCTAACAGGGATTTAGGAATTCCAGGAGCACCTCCTTGAACAACTTCACAAAACTGTCCCAAAAAATCAGTCACAGGCATTCCTTGCCTTGGATTCCTCCAGGAGGTCAAGGCCTGGCCCTCCTGAACAACCTCACACTCCAGAAAAGAGGTTAAAAAATCAGTCACAGGCATTCCTTGCCTTGGATTCCTCCAAGGCCTGGCCCTAACAGGGATTTAGGAATTCCAGGAGCACCTCCTTGAATAACTTCACAAAAGTGCCCCAAAAAATCAGTCACAGACATTCCTTGCCTTGGATTCCCCCAGGAGGTCAAGGCCTGGTCCCAGCAGGGATTTAGGAATTCCAGGAGCACTTCCTTGAACAACTTCACAAAACTGTCCCAAAAAATCAGTCACAGAATTCCAGGAGCACTTCCTTGAACAACCTCACACCCCAGCAAACAGGTTAAAGAATCAGTCAGAGGCATTCCCTGCCTCGGACTCCCCCCGGAGCTCCTGTCCCAGCAGGGGCTCCGGCACTGCCAGCCCCGTCCCCTGCTCGGGGGCAGCGCTGGTGGAGCGGAAGAGCAGCAGGCTGCGGCGCCAGGCGGTGCTGCCGAAGCAGCAGACCAGCTCCATGGCCCCCTGCTGGCTGAGGATGCGGGTGACGCTCTGCGCCATGTCCCCGCGGATGGCCAGCCCGCGGAAGTGCTCCAGGTCGCGGCGGCCCAGGCGGCGCAGGCGGCGCGCGGCCGCCCGGTAGCAGCGCCAGGGCTGCGGCTCCAGCAGCAGGAAGCGGCACAGCGAGCCCAGCAGCGCCAGCAGCTCCTGCAGGCCCCGGTCGCCGTGGTTCAGGTGGATCCACATGGTCACCGACATGCAGAAGGCCAGGTCGAAGCGGGAGCGGCCGAAGCGCTGCAGGTACGAGCTCAGGAACTCCCTGGCCCCCGGGTCCATGATGTCCAGGCTGGCAAAGGAGATGGAGGCAGGGAAGGGGCTGCTCTGCTGGGCCCTCTGGATCAGCTTGGGGTCGATGTCACAGCACAGCAGCTTCAGCTCCTTGGCAGCTGCCAGCAGCTCTGCGCTGCAACTGCTGTCCTGGAGCCCCAGCAGGTGCTGGTACAGAGCCACGCTGAGCTCCTGCAGGAGGAAAAGGGATTCAGGGACAACTCCCCAGAGCTCCCTCTCCGTGGGTGTCCAAAGGAAAATCTGATCAGCAAAACATCTGAGCACTGAGCCCTGAGCAGAGCCTGGATCTCCCACACTGAGGCCTGCTCCAAAAACCAGGCAATCATGGAATGCTCCTGCTGGAGGAACTCAGCTCATCCCCTTCCAGCCCTGCTCCAAAAACCAGGCAATCATGGAATGCTCCTGCTGGAGGAACTCAGCTCATCCCCTTCAGCCCTGCTCCAAAAACCAGAGAATCATGGAATGCTCCTGCTGGAGGAACTCAGCTCATCCCCTTCCAGCCCTGCTCCAAAAACCAGGCAATCATGGAAATGCTCCTGCTGGAGGAACTCAGCTCATCCCCTTCCAGCCCTGCTCCAAAAACCAGGGAATCATGAAATGCTCCTGCTGGAGGAACTCAGCTCATCCCCTTCCAGCCCTGCCATGGGACACCTTCCACCAGCCCAGGTGGCTCCAAGCCCCTGGAATTCCCAGGTCCCCAGCCTGGAATCTTTCCACACTGCACACTGATGGAAAGTGAATTAATCCTTAATTAAAGGAGATTCCATGGAGCTCCTGGAGCACAGGCACCAGGAATGTGCTCTGGTGGGGACAAGTGCCCCACACTGACCTGCTCCACAGGCTCACCTGGAATGGGATCTGGAATTGTCCCTCAGGTAATGCCTCAGGAAGAATTCCAAACTCTGGGAACAGCAGGACTGTCCCAGCCAGGGCAGGGTTCAGCTGGGATCAATGATTCACCTGTGCTGGCCCAGGTGAGGCCACACCTGGATCCAGGGCAGGCCTCTGAGGGACTGCAATGTGTCTGGAGCTCAGAATGGAGATGGGAAAGGGCTGAAGCACCAGTCAGGGCTGGAAAATCCCTGAGGGACTTGGGGATCCCATGTGGGACCTCCTCACTCTCCAGCCTGGACAGGAGGTGGAGCCAGGATCTGCTCCCAGGAACAGAATGGGAGGAAGCTGATGCCAGGGGAGGTTTAGGTTCGATTTTAGGGAAAATTCCTCACGAAAAGGGCTGTGCAGGGCAGGGGAGGAGTTCTCATTCCCAGAGAGATTTAACAGATCCAGGACAATGTTTCTTCCCAGCAATTCCTGCCTGCCCCCCACTCTGTCCCACTGCTCCCAGTCCTCCCTCAGCACCCCCGGCACTGCCCCAGCCCTCCCCATCTCTGCCAGTTCCCCCCCAGTGCCCCCCCCTCACCGCTCCATCTGCCTCCCTCGGCTCCTCCATCCCCCCCAGACCCCTGCCTTTCCCAGTATTCCCAGTTTGTCCCAATCGCCTCCTCCTTCGTTCCCCACCAGTGTTCCCAGACCGCACCACCCCAGACCAGGGCTGGACTGTCCCCAGTGCCCCCAGTACCAGGGGCCTGCCAATCTGCCCCACTGTCCCCAGTACCTCACAGTATTCCCCAGTACCCCACACCTTCCCAGTCTGCCCCAGTGCCCCAAATACCCCAAACTGGTGCCTGCGCAGCTGCCCCCGCGCGTGCCGCGTCCTCACCCCGGAGTTGCAGCCCACATCGAGCCCGAGGAGCGGGCGGGGGCCCGCGGGGAAGAGGCTGCGCAGGAGCCCTTGGGGCAGGAGGCTGACGCGCCCCTCGGGCGGGTGGAACCGGGAATAATTTGGGAAGTTGCCGTAGGGAGCCGCGCCGGGCTCGGGGACGCGGCTGTCTTGGCTCATGGGCGCCGCCATTTTCCCACTGCTCCCCCGCGCCGGGCGGGAACCGCAACTGCAGAGAAGCGTTCAGGGGCACAAACAGTCCGGGGAGGGCAGCGCGGGGCAGGGAGAGGGCGAGATTATACTAAGTTTTAGTAAGGCAGTTGAAAATGAGGAAGAAAATTACCAAATACCAAAGGTTGAAAACTAGAAAATTAATAGTCTTAGTATAAAGGCTCTGGAATCACATACTTCGAGCATCCTTAAACAAGGAAATAATTAGCATTGAAAGAAAAGAGAACTCTGCACTAGGTAGTTATGAATAAGAAGAATTGTAGCAAACCAGAGTTTAATAAGGCCTAAGTTTCTCAAGATGAAAATGAATTTCCAGTGAGTTTAGGAGAAGCCAAACAGACAGGAAGCAGTATATAAATGGAAATTGTGAAGTAAGAATAGAAATAAATGATCACTGGCATAACAAAGGAATTTATACTATTTTTAAATATAAATTTGTGACAGTTAAGATTCAGGATTGTTGGTATTGGTATCTTGTCAGTGATATTATTTGATTGCAAAGAAACTTATTCCAAAGCAATATACAGACA